>JANRGW010014692.1:0-15916 GCA_024733675.1 Psilopsiagon aymara | reverse complement strand
AAACCGCGGCAGCTCTTTTAGGAGGGGGAGGTGGGTGAACAAACTGCGTGGCTGATTTACAGCTTAAACCATGACAGAAAGATAATGTGGACCTTGCAAGTGAGGAAATGGATGTATGCATGGACTTCAGTTTGGGTCTTAAAAACAGAGAGCATTAGCAGAGAACTGGGAAAATCAAGATGGTGAGATCCTAGAGGATATAGACAACATCCTACTGTCTTGATACGAATTTCCTTCTGGCCAGTATTATTGTGCCCCCACATACTTGATCTTACTTCTAAAAATTGGGTGTTTTTTTTTTTTTTTTCCCCTGGGTTATTCTCCCTTCTCTTTGCTCTTTGGCATTGGGCAGAATCAGTGCACTAATATTTCCCATGGTGTCATTGTCTCCTCCTGGATTCAGAAGGTGCATGTGTGTGAAACAGTCGTCTGTGTTGCTGAAAAATGTCCATTTCAGTCAAACGCCCTTGGGCAAGATGGTGCTCCTCAGGCAAGCCCTTTTGCGTTTAGCAGGTTAACTGTGCAAAAAGATCACACAACCAGCTGATTTTCACTCAGTGGTGTTACACTGAGTCCATACATAGTCACTTCTGTGCTCCTAGCAGCAAACATTGAACAGGAGTTAAAAAAAGCAACCCTGATCAACTCTAAAACCTCCTTTTGCTGTCATTACACAGTAACTATGGTAACTTCTTGATACAGTGACTTTGTCTGGGAGATAAAGATGGGCAATTTCTGGGCACCTCATCCCCTCCATTTTAGGGATGATTTGCAGAGTCCGATGCAGGACCAGTGAGTCATCAAAAAATCATTGAGGGGGTGTTCTAGTTTTGCATCCGCAGCTGCCTTTCAGGCTGCACACATTCAAGCTTGTCAGTCTAGCTCCCAGTGCTCTTACTGATTGCTCCCTGTGTTATTTCTCCCTGTAGTTTATGATTCACGCTTTAGTTACAGAGAAGATTTTATTAAAGGCTATTTTTCTTGCTGAGGAATTTTTATTAAAGGTTGTTTTTCTTGTCCCCTCTAAAGGAAAGTCTTTCCAAAGACAGAATTGTCTCCTTCACAAGAACAGTGTTGGCACATAGGAATTGTCAAATCCTGAACTGATAGATGAGCTGTCTTCAGGGTGCAAACCTGTGACTGTTAGAACAAAAGTGGGCAAATTCGAATGGGAAATAAGTGTAAATTTTTGAACTTCAAGGGAAATTAATAATTGAAACAACTCACCTATGGATCCTGTCAGGATCAGATGTCTTCCTAAAGACATGCCCCAGATCAACAAGAAGTTATTGAACTCCATGCAGGAATCTGCTAGTGAAATTCTCTGGGCTACATTTGTCAGAAGTCCAGAGCAGAGAATCCAATGGTCTAGGCTGAATCACTAAGGCAAAGCCAGACTGCTTCCAAAAGAACAACAAACAGCTTTCCTGTGTAGATCAGACATCAAAACAGGGAAACGTAGCATTTGACAAGTGTGCTGTATATGGCAATTAAATTGCTTCTATGCTCATTTACAGCTCCTTCTTTCCTCCTGTCAACTGCATTTTTCATCCTATATTTCTTCCCTCCTTTTTTTTCTCTACTTTTTCATCACTTTCTGCTCCAAAGCATTGAAATCATAACTGAACTTCTGAACTACACATGAAGTTTGTGTATCTTTAATCACCAGCATTCACTGTAGTATTCCACCACATAACAGTTTAAGGATAGGCACTCCAAAATTGTAACATAAGGAGTTAATGAACAAGTTTTAGGATTAAAACTGTTCAAAAAATGTATCAGAAAATGAAATAATGGAAACAAATCACAATGACCTAACTCCCTGGCAGCAGCCAAGGGCATTTGCTAGCAATTGCCGCGTACCTATCAAAGGAAGGTGGGCTGATTTTGAACTGCTGGTGGCAGTCCAGCTGAGCTTCAACTTATGAATGATGCCCTCTCCTCCTGCAGGGAATGGGAACTGTTAGCTTCTGCTGAAGCCTTGGCTTCTCCTGACCAACATGTAGTTATGCAGCCTGCATGAGTGCAGACTAATACAGCATCTCAGCCAGTATGAACGCACATTTTGCTACTTTCGTGCTAATATGCCTGAGCATCAGGCCTCACTTACTAGAGGTCATCGGAACATGAACAGAGGTATATTGCTTGCTGTTAGATGTGTCATCTGTTGCTGACAAAATCTTGGGTGAAATTTTGGGAGTGTAAAGTTTATCTGTCATTTTTGGGCATATGGAAGCACTGTCCCAGTCAGAGCATGGGATATACTGTGCATGTGCACTTTGGAAGTGTAAAGAATGTGCAGTGAATCAATACGGTTAGGTTGCTGCCTTCCCCTGTGTGTGATAGCTAGTACACATATACTGCAGGCATCTGTGGGAGCACATAGCTTTTGAAGGACCATAGATCAGTCTAGGCCAGGAGTTGGGTTCATTTTCTTGTGTGAACTTACCAACAAACTTGGGTATCTCTGTGAAGCATTCTGTTACAAGCTTTTCAATGTGCTTTTTTCCCAACTTATTTGTACCCATTTTCCTGTTTTCTCATACAATAAACTAGGCAGTAAGCTTTTCACAGTAGATACTAGCTTTTTGTTCCGTCTTTCTAATATCAAGAACTTGCAATGCCTGCCCATGAGTTCTAAGTGTTATGATGATAATTTTAATAATTTTTCAGTTACTTTGTGTCCTGGGTTCAGCAGTAGCAGTCATTTTTCTCCTTCTTAGTAGCTGGTACAGTGTTGTGGTTTTGACTTTCTGCCTGGGAACAATGCTGGTAACAGTGATGGTTTTAGTTATTGCTCAGTAATGTTAACTCTGACCAAGGACTTTTCTGAGTCTCATGCTCTGCCAAGGAGGAGGGGAAGCTGAGAGGAAGCAGAGACAGGACACCTGACCCAAACTAGCCAAAAAGGTATTCCATACCACAGCATGTCATGCCCACTATATAAACTGGGAGCAGTTACTTGGAAGTGCTAAATCTCTGCTCAGGTCTGGCTGGATATCGGTGTGCAGGTGGTGAGCTGTTGTATTCTCTCCCCCTGTTATTTCCCTTATCATTATTATTATTGATGGTAGCAGCAGTGGTTTGTGTTATAACTCAGTTACTGGACTGTTCTTATCTCAACCCCTGGGAGTTACATTCTTTCCATTCTCCTCCCCATCCCTCTGGGAGAGGGGAGAGGAAGAATCTGGGGGAATAAGCAAGCAGCTGCGTGGTTCTGGGTTGCTGGCTGTATGTGAACCATGACAGTTCTTTATGGCACCTAAGGTGGGGCACAGAGATTTGAGATAACGACAGATCTGACCATAGTGTGTCTAATCATATTTGTGATAAGCGTTCATTGTTTCAGATTAATAGTCACTCGTTACAATGCTGATTTATTGGCTCTCAAAGTTTTTGCTCTTGATCTTGCAGTTTTAGCATGTTTTACCTTACTTGCAGCCAGAATTTGCTGGTTTAGTGTTTACCGGCTGGGGGGCCTGGGCTAAGGTACTTGTTTTGCTGTACTCCATGGCAGTGACTTGTAATACAATAGACTCATTGGTCATGAATCTGGGCTGGTATATGTTCCGAGTGTGATCATCACCTCTATACATTGGGAGGTATATAATAGAAGTGTATAGCAATTACACATCTTTTTTCCCCTCCTTGGGTGGTCAGTTTGTGAAGGAGACATTTATTATACATTAACTTGCAATGAAAGCTCAGCGTAATTTATTGATTTTGGTTTTCCAGGCATAGCAAGAGGCTCATATGACAGTCAGGTTAGAAGAACAAAAGATCTTCTTATCACTCATATGGCTGCAGACTCAGGTTATATAGTGGAGTGCTGAATTCCTACCATCAGCTGTAGGTATAGATTAGTGGGTGTAAGTACTTTTTAAAGGAACTGTTCGTTGTATGGATGAACAAGAGTCTTATAATTTGGCCAGTGGCCAGCACCCAGAAACCAGAAATGGCAAGCACCCAGAGCCAGAAGACTTTGCCTTCGACATCTGCTTCCAGTGTCCTTATCTAACTCTCATTTTATCAACCCTTCACATTGTCAAGTAAAAAAATGCATAAAATAATTGGATTATATATTAAGACTCTTGAGAGAGTTGCTTATTGACCTTCTTCTACTCCAGTGAACTTGGCTGTGAAAAACTGGGTAAGAAGCAGGGCCTTGCTGAAAGCGAGATATTGCATCTGAGCAGTGCACTCTTGGATAAACAGAAATTACTGAGCAAATAACAAAATGTGAAGAAACAAGATCCAAGTTGAAGTGTGGAAATTGTGGACTGTAGAATTGATTGCTTTTATAAATACTTTTGAAAGTGTATTTGTTCTCTGAGTTTCACTATAAATTGTAATGAAGTGCCTCTCAGTTCAGATGTGAACAGGGTCAAATCTCACAGTTATTTGAGAAAACAACCCTGAAAAAACAATCTTCCAACTGAAAATAACTAAAGAGAGCAGGATTGGGTCTGAAAATCATAGTATTCTACTATCTGTTTATTGTGCTAAGCATTTGCTACAACCTTTTGGGCCTTCCTTGTCATTCATGCTTTACATAAACTTAAACTGCATGAAAAAATAGTGGATTTTAAAATCTCATGCATTCTGTCTGTAATTATCTTGTTGACATGCTGTAGCCTGTTGATCCAAGCTGGATCTCTTATTGTGATGAACATGAGCTGTTGGTAGACTAAGGTTCAGTGAATATATTAAATCTTGAGGCCTCAATGAATTACCTGTTGTGTGTCTAGGATGTCAGTAAAATAAGAAGTATCAAAGGTGATTAAAAGAGACCTCTTCGGACACAAAAAGTCTCCAAAAAGCTGAATATCAGTTTTGGATTCACTTCTCCTAGTCACGTAATAAATTAGCCTTTTGGCTTTTTCCTATTACAGAGACAGAAGACAAAGCACAGTGTTTCACTGACTGTTTTCCATTAAGCCAATGTGCTAAGTAAGGACTGGATAAGATGCGACACTTCACTACAGCCTGCTTTGGCTGCTGTATGGGGTTACTAACACACAGCAGCCTTGTGCAAATAGAAGCTGAGCACTATCCCTTCCTGAATAAACTTTGAAAGTGAGAGCCAGGAAGAGGGTGGGGAAGCTGTCACTTCCCATAAGCAGCTTCGGAAAAGAGAGACAGAAAAGGAGGAGCAATTGCTTTGGACTAAATTTAAAAGGCAAGTCTTTTACCCTTCCCAGGGAATTGGTCAAGTGGCTCTCTCAGATGTTTGACCTAATGGTAGAAAGGGTTTTCTTAATATGTAAAGATATTGTTTCCACCATGTACACCCCAGTGACCATCATGATGGATGTTATTAGGGAGTGGAGAGCACAGAGCAGCAAATGAATGATAATGTACTCCTTCCTGTCCTGTTTCAGTCATTTTACCCATTTTTTTTTTTTTTACACCAACTTCTTCCCTCATAGTTTTCTGCATGTGTATAGTACATGCAGCCTTTCTCAGTCACACCCACTTTTCCTTCTCTCCTGGTTGGAGGTATTCAACTAATGAGACAATCATGGAATACTACAGAGACAAAGGGTGAAATTCGCCTCATCTTCTAAGCCTGTTAATCACTAAATATTCCGTTTCATTAAGTCTTGTTGGATGTATTTGAAGAGCAAAGGACTATTCCCTTCCAACCCCAACTATTTTATGATTCTAAGATTCCCATTCCCAGGGACCTACTCACCTCCTTGTAAGGTCTATAGTAGGCATTTACTTCTACTAATGGGGATGGCATCCTACAAAGGCACATGAAGGTAGACAAATTTGGAGTCAGAGTTGCGGGGTTTGTTTGTGAGAGTGTGTTTTGTTAACTCAGGTGGGTAAGTACATGTAATTATTTGGTCAGTTCATTCATTCTTTCATGATAGAAAAAGTACCAGGTCCCTTCTAGTTTGTGATCTTGCTAAATTAGCAGATTTTTCATGTCTTGTAGATTTTAAAGTCATAGAAGTCTACTGTTACACTGACCCTAACATTTTAACAGGACAAGTGTCTTGGCTGTAATCACTTGGCAAAATTGGGAACAGAACTTGTCTTCTGTCTTTCAGCATGATGCGCCATCCCTCAGTGCCCCTGAAAGACCAGTGAGATGGAAAGATGAGGCTTGAGTCATGATTGTTTAACCTATACTTCAGTGAACCTTTCCCTAATCTAATGGGAATTTTGATAAACGGTCAAATACTTCTTTTCTGCTTTTATAGGAAAAATAATAAGTATCCATTTCATGCAAGAAGTAGAGAAGCTACTATCATACACAGTGCTTTTATTAAAGATCCATTTTGAAAGAGATTGCTTGTTCAGTTTTCAGAGTATAATTTACAAAGATGCAACTAAACTGCCTTTCTTCTGCAGAACATTCCATCTGACTGTACTATGTTAATATGATCAGTCATATGCTGTACATCCCCATCTCCTCTTACCTATAAATTATTCAGAACTATTATAGCTAAAACTGTGAGCAGATGATCTTATTTCTGTCTTCTGAAATGCTAGAAAGGATTTGGTTTGGAATGAAAAGGATGACGTGCTTGTGAGGCTCTGGGAAATCAGGACTCAATTGTGACTGTCAGGCTTGCTCCTAGAGAAATGGGAAACATGGTTAAAAACATCTCTTTTAGTTAAAAATATTAGAAGACTTAATATAAAATATTAAGCCTATACAGTTCTGTCTCTAGGATTTTGTATCAAATATAGCAATAAGCACATCAAAGTTTATGGAACTGTTTGCAAAGATAACTCTATCTCAACTCCCTTACCTGAGCTGAGGTTAATTTGTCTGTGCAGGAGAAAATAAACCTCTTACTTAGATTCAGGTATTTTCACCAAAACCACTTGATTTAATCTTCTATAACAAGAGCCATCAAGTAATTCAAGACTTGCATACAAATAAACAGTCCTGCAATTTACAGGATTGTGTCAAACCACATGGACAAATCACATCCTTTAGTTTACTCCAAGCCACAGACCCTGTCGTTGAGCTACCTGGGACTACACTTCCCAGGAACACATGGGCTGAGGGTCAGAAGTTAAACCCTATTTATCAGCTAAGTGCCTTCACTGAACCAGTCTGTGATTCTATGATTCTAAGTGCTGGTGATACAGTCAGAGAGAAATGGGATGGCAATGTTGTTTTGCCGTGCTGATTGGATTGAGTCAGAGTTAGCATTTGTCAAGCCAGCAAGGAGCATCCTATAAATTTTAGGAAGAGTATTCAATAAAATCTAATAGTTTAAGCCTGTGGTCTGTGATTCTGTACACTGACTATCCTAACTAGTGATGGTCCTGGTCATAAAACTTGTGTTTGGATTCAGTGCACCCTCATTCAGAGATGCTTCATTTCCATGTGAATCCATATCTTTGTGACAACAGGGAACACTGGTAGAGTTCATGTGTAGGTGTGAATTTCAATTTCTTCTTGTTCTTCAGAGTCTGAACTCATTTGAATCCAAATCTTTAGTCATTGCCTTTGCCCTGTTTTTCTATGCTTTTAGGCTGAACCAAAGTGCTGAAAACAGAAGTGCTGCTTCTAGCAAAAATTACAAGTTTTATGAAGTTGTATCTGCAAGAAGTTTTCTTCCTGCTTTGTTTAGTGCAAAGGAAGAACTTTATCCTGTGATGACATATAATTTTTCCTCATTAGCAGGAAACAATTTATATAGGCTCAAAAGCTATTTGTTTGTCTAACAGACCAGCCTAAAATTTTAGCCACCACTGATTGAGCATTGTTGACTTGACAGCAGAAGTAACCATAACTTAGACTTAATGAATGCTTTCATGCAGGATGCACAGTCCTCCAAGAGTCCTTATTTCATTCACTTAATGCTGTGCTGAACAGTTGATTTTGATAAAGGCTGAAACAGTCAGAATTACACATTCATTTGAATTATAATTTTTAAAGGGGGAAAGCAGACAGTATTGTTTTACAGAGAGAACAGTCCAGCATGTCCTGCCATACTAAAAGTCTCTTTCAGACCATCCGACACTGGTCTTCTGGTTTTGTTAGCTTAAATACCGCCTTCAAATTGCATATATTGTTTCTTATGAGAATATCTCACAGGTATGAAAGTCATTGTGAAGGTCATTGGAATCTTGTTGATGGGAATTCATTCCCAAATAGGCAGCTTCTGTGTGGCGTTGATGCTCTTCTTGGTGCCAAACACGTAACTTTACAAATGGACATGAGTTCAAAGGCAAGTGCTAACTCAAAGCAGTAGGGATGTCTTTGGAAGTACAGTCTCCTTGTCTAGTGTCCAGGGACAAATCGTATTTAAATCGCTCCCACTGTAAGTTGATAGCTTTTCTCTACAGCTCATATACAGAGGACTGTTACATGGAGGTTAATAAGAATAGAATAAACTATTTCAGCTGGAAGGGACCTACAATGATTATCTAGTCCAACTGCCTGACTTCTTCAGGGCTGACTGCGAGCTAAAGCATGTTGTTAAGGGCATTGTCCAAAGGCCTCTTAAACACTGACAGGCTTGGGGCATCAACCAGCTCTCCAGGAAGCGTGTTCCAGTGTTTGAACACTCTCTCAGTAAAGAATATGCATGAACCCAAGTAAAAGAGAACAAACCAATAATTCCTTTTTTATTCCCCAAATTTTTCCCACATGGCGTCTGCCAAGGAGACCCTTGCTTCAATGTCTGCAGTGGATACCAGTCTGCCTTTTAGAGATCTGCTCTCCTGATTTACTTCTACCTTTATAGGAGGATGTCATCTGACTCTACTCACCTTTTGTTTCCTGGTTCAAACATCTGTCTTAAAAGCTGGTTTAATCTCATCATAATTTGCCTCAAAATAGACAAAACTATTCTCTCTCATAAATCTTTCCTCATTCCATGTCCTTGCCTTTCCCCAAAAGCTTTTGCAGTGGTATCTGGTTTCCTATGCTCAACTCAACCTCCTCGATAGAAGTTCAAAGCTTTTGATTCTGGCACAATTCAGTCTGAACAGCTAGATATGATTCAAGTGTTAGCTACCATAATTAGCTGTGCAGCAAAACTGTACAGACTCAAAATCCCATTGCTTGCAATGCTAGCAACAGTGATAAAGAATCAGTTCTGTGAAACTGAAGTCAAGTTTTAAAGTTTATTGGGAAGAGTTGATGGGCAGTCAGTAGTGGACCCAGCTATGCTTTGGAAAGTGGATTGGGAACAGGCCAGTAACTAATTCTGTCATGACTGACAGTGGAAGTGGGTGAGATATCCAGGAAGACAAGGCTGGAGCCTAGAAACCAGCTTTCTGCCTTCAGTTCAAATACCATGTACATATCTGGGAGCTGCTTGGTGATCCTAAAAAAAATAGACTTGGGAGTGATGGGTATGCCAAAAGAGTAGTTGATTTGGTTTCCTTTCTGTTAGAAGGCTTCTCATGGCTCTTAACTCTTAAGTTCCTTGTTGAGGAGTTGCAGATCTGTGCATCTCCTCTTGCATCTGGTGGTGGGAGTAGTTCTAACAGAGGGCAGCAAGCCAAGAAGTGGCAATAATGAAAGGAAATAACTTTTGGATTCGTATTGGACTTGGACTGCAGTTAACCCAGAAAATATACAAGGGTAGGAGGAAAGGGTAGAGTTCAAGTTGTATACCCAAATTTCTTATGTTAACTGCAGCTCACATAGAGGAGCACACCAATTTTAGTGAAATAAAGTAACCTTCAGTGTAAGAAACAGTATGAGGTACTCAGCACTTTTTTTCTTTAACTACTACTGAATATTGTGAGCATCATTGATGTGAAGATTTTGTCTCTTGGGAATTTTTGTGAATTGACTCCTATGGAAGCTGAATAACAGAGATTTTGGCTGTATTCAAAGCAATGTGAGATTTATTTAAATGTAGACTTTGTTCCTGAAACAGAAATGGCCTTAAATGTATCATGTCTCCCAGTGTTTCCACAGTACACCTCAACTTCTGCTTCAGCTGCTGACTCTTGTGAGAGAGAAGCTGCTACATTTTGGAGGTAGGTTCTCTCTTTCCTGCTCTCCAGAAAGAAACTACACTGGAAAAACTGACAAAGGCATAACCCATCTCCAAATGAAAAACTATACCTATCTCATCAAAAAATGTTAAATTATGTGTAACAGTGCCACCTGCTGATTCCCATCCTAACACATTTCTTCTTGAAGGGAATGTGTGTCTTAATGAAGTGGAGGTAGTCTTGATTAGAAGAACACAGGGTACAGCATGGCTTAAAGTACTAGAATAAACTACTGTTGAGAGTCCTTTTGTCTAAACTGGGCTCCTGTCCTGAAGTAACAGCCTATGTAGTGGCAGATATTGGTGAACCAGCAGATGCTGGTTTGAGTAACCTCAGTGGCAGCAGCTGGGTTAGGCTAGTATACAGAGTCTAGCATCACTTGCATATTATCAGGCTGTTTTCTGCCTCATATCATAGTTGGAAAGACCTTTCTCTTGCGTTTAAATCCTGTACGTGCCCTTGCCTTACCCATTTTCTGCTTGCAATGTGCCCAAAGTGGTTTGCTTGATATTGGTGGCCATCGTCTGCTAGGTGCACAGTTTTGCAAATACCAAGAACAGTGTCCGTTCTGATCACAGGTATAGCTCTGACATCTTTAGGAAATAGATCCAAAGTGTGAAACTAATATGCTCCTTATTTCTGACATTAGTTGGCAGGAAACTACACCAAAGAGCTTGCTGTGAAGCTGTCTTAATTAGGAAAGTAGGAGAGAACAGTAGTGGGCAGGACTCAGGTGATGGATCTGTCAGTTAAATGTGGGATGCATACATCCCCTTCTCCATACTTCCATCACTCTGAAGAACAACAACAAAAAAGCTCTCAGTGCATGGCAAAGACTGCTTTGTTTATTTAGAAACCTAAATCTGCATGGGTATGGCACCAAAGTCAGAAAAGCTGTTTCTTAAATGTCTGTCATAGTTAAAATTCATGGGTATTTTCTTTATGGCTGCGCCATGGCACTGACATTAGGGCTGTGAGTCTATAAATATAGAGATGTGTTTCCACTTCCAGTGTGAGCTCAGTGATATTCGCCCTGGCACTGACATTAAGGCTGTGAGTCTATAAATATAGAGATGTGTTTCCACTTCCAGTGTGAGCTCAGTGATATCGGTCTCAGTGTTTCTAAGCAAGGAGAAAGGGATGTTAACAGGCGCATAAACGAAGCTGGACGTATGCTTAACAAAAAGCGACAGCAAAGTAGAACTAGTGGCTCTTTCCATCCAAAGATACTAATTTCCCATCCTCCAGCATAACATTCAAAGTACCAGCGTTCTCTGAGCTGCTTTCACAGAGGATATGCTCTAATGGTCAGGTTTTTAAAGGGGAAAAGGGTGGCATTGCAAGTGCAACAAATAATTCCAGCAACGCTGCTGAAATCCTGGCACATATCCTACTGCTGGAGTCAGGCTCCTGAAAAAACAGCCATTCCTACTGGCTCTGGATGGCAGCAGTGGCGCAGAACAGAAAACCTGTTTTCCTCCATCAAGGAGTGCAGTTGGAGATGGATGCACTCCTGCATTTTGCCACCTGTGCTCACTACCTCTGTGCTGAAATATCTGATAAAAGCTTCAGCGTCATCTTAAGAATAGTAGTCCTGCCAACAACACCAATTTTCTGTTGCGTTAAAGGGGAGAAAATAAACCCCTTGCTTTATTAGCGGGGCTGGGAATGGCTCCAATATGCAACTACCAGTCCAGCCACGTTCACTATATCAAACCTGACTGATTTGGATTCACCGACAGTGCACCATGCTGCCAGTCCAATTGTGCCACAGCCATCAGTCTGGCCGCATTCACTATATTGAACCTTACTGATCCAGATTCACCTACAGTACACCACGCTGCCAGTCCAATTGTGCCACAGCTATCAGCCTGGCCGCATTCACTATATTGAACCTTACTGCCAGTCCAATTGTGCTCATGAGCCCTCACGGCCACACGGAGAGATGGGGTTGGTTCAGTGAGAAAATTACAATCGGCTACCGAAACAGTGCAGTTTATTGAGGCAACAGGTACAGTTTCTTATGGATAGCCAGTGGTAAATACTGTCTGCAAAAGCGCATGCAAATAATAGTCACATGGATACAAGCGCTTGATAAAGTTAACACAGCCTGGCTCTAAAATATAAAGTTAACAGTGAAAAGTAACTCTATAGAGATTCTAAGTTTTCCCAGGGACCACTGGATGCAGTTCAATTCTTACCCACAGGCACTCCTATGCGGGGGGGAAGAAAGGTCCAGCCCGTGGACAGGTCCCAGGAGTCTCTTGATGTTATCTTCCTTGACTCCTCCACAATGGTATCTTCCCCAGATATCCCCCTCTCTCATGGGTCATTTTATACTATTTTTCACCTTCAAGGTGGAGCTTGAGTGACTCCAGTCATACATACCTTTATTATTATTGGTGCAAATCTCTCTTACTTCACTTTCAAAGGTATATGACATCAAAAATTCAGAGTGCATGCTCAAAAAGGGGTGATCTCATTTTAGAGGTGGGTCACATTGGAGATGGTAGTGCATTTTAGCATGTATAATAATTGCATTATAATGACATTATAATGAAGCAAAGTTCACACAAAGTTCACATTCTGTTGAAAGATGGCAGGCTGCTGGCTCAGGGTAGCAAGTATGCAACTTATCAGTTTCTTGTACCATTTTTCTTTCCCATTTTTTGCTGATGATAGGACAAAGTGTGGCCACAAGATCTCCACCCCTCTCCATCCTCCATCTGTGTTGCCACAGGAACTGCTGTGGAGTTCACATTCCTGGCATACCAGGTGCAGCTGCATCTCAGCCTGAAAGGCTCTGAAAGTCCATTTTTCCCTTATGTGTGGACAATGTTGCATTTCAAATATAAGTTTATTTCCTAATTATCCCACATTTCCTAATTATTCCACACTCTGTAACCATGAAAAAGATACTGTTGGCTTCAGCTTGGGCTTAGCTCAAAACCCTTTATAAACACAAAGGGGTTTCATATCTTTGTTATAATAAAGATGGTCTCTAGCAGATCTGCATTCACAAGTGCAACGAAGGCATAGCTCCCGTGCATTTAATGGTCACATTAGCATGCTACACTACTGTTTAAGCCCAGGCCAATGGGTTCCTCAGACAAACCTTTAATCTACATGCCTCTCCAAAGGACTTCTGAAGTCTGAACTGAGCAGTAACCATCTTAATCAAACTGCTGATAGCAATACAAGAGTCATTGCTTACCTAAAGGGTACCTTTCTGTACCCTTTTTTCAGCCTGAGTGAGAATTGGAGAGTAGGAGCAAGTAGTAGAATAGCATGGCTTCCTCAAATATAATTCTCAGAATTGTCTAAGGGTTTATTGAGAATGTGGAGGGGATTTCACTGCTCTGTGAGAGACCCGCTTGATTTCTTGCCCAGTAGTTCCCTGGGACAATAAGACAGAGTATTCTGTAAGAGAGAAGGAAGGGTCCTCTAATTCTATGCAGAACATGATGACTATAAGAGTGGCAGGGCTTGGGCAAATCAGAACTTAAAAGAATGGGAGATAACTTAATCTGCACCTTCCCATTAAGGAGATTCCCAGAACCTGCCTGTTGAGCTGGAGAGTACCACTAACCTGTGGTTAATCCTTGGCAGCTTCTGCCTATTTGCTGTGAATGCGGATGAGGAATGGAGGGATTAGTTCCCTTGGCAGGAGAAACAAGCATTGAGAAGACCTGGGGAGAAGCCTGGGGAAGAACCAACTGAAGGCTGAGGCCCATGTGCTCTTGTTACTGAGATACTAACAAAATCACTCCCTGGGAAGGGAGATGAGCACTGGTCTTTAATAACAGATCAATGACCTGAGGTAGTAGAGCTGAAGAAACTATAAATAATGATAAGGCCTGTTCTTATCCTCTATAAGCAGAGACATTTCTTGCTGTTGCTTTGTAATCTCTGTTGGAAGCAGAGGGAGCAAACCACTCCTGTCTGATGAATTTGAAATATGCATGGTGAAGAAGGAATGTCTGGAATCTACTCTAATCCTTCAGTACTGCTGGCAGGAGTCCAAAGGCATGAGACTCAAGCAGGAGCATTAAACACTTTAAAAAATGTCTTCAGATTTCTTTTCTAAACACACTTTTCATGGGAGCGCTTATGGAAGAAGCAAATGCTTCTGTCGTGTCCTGTCTCTGCTTCCTCCTGGCTTCCCCTCCTCCCTGGCAGAGCATGGGAACCAGAAAGTCCTTGGTCAGAATCTCCTTCTCCCGTCAGTGGGGTTTTCCATCCCACTTTCTCATGTATTCTCCGTGATCCAGCATGTAAAACCATAGGGTGACCGGTGGCAGGTACCTCCTATACCTTCTCTCTCCAGCAGTAGGCTTTTAGTAGGTTTTATTAACCTTTTGTTAATAGCTGAGACATGAGTTGGTACATTGGGGGAGATGGATAAATCAGATAGATTGTCTCTCAATTGTTTGAACTCGTGGGAATTTTTTTCCACAGCTGAAATGACGGAAGGGATGAGATTGTCACTGAATTCTCAAAGCTGACGAATCGTTTCATCCACTGTTGGTGGTATTATGTCACTCCAGGTTATTGATGCCAGTGAGTAAGCATAAGATGATGGTGCACTCCGTGTAAATTTCCACCACGAGTAGTGTATATTTGACTTCATCTGGAACTACGGTTGCATTCCCAGCATCAAGCATATGATAGGTCATCTCTGCAATGACTGATTCCCTCAGAGACTGGACGCCTTTCTCTATCGTGGTCCATTTGGCCGAATGACTCATGACATCGCTCTTGTACGGAAATGTTTCTTTCACAGCTGCCAAGAGCCACATCCAAAGGCTGAGGGACAGTTTCTCTCTTGCAATTGCTTTGTCAATTCCCCCTACCCTAGCAAGTGATCCCACCTACATGGCTTCTCGACCTTCTAGTTCATAACCATTGTCCACATTTTCATACAATCATATTTTCATACATCAGATCCAGAGATACCATTTTTCCTTTGAAGGTGCTATGTAGCGTTGAACAGGGCTCTGTAAGCGTAGGCCAAGTGCCAGCATGCTGCCATGATTTGTCCCTCTCTGGTATGACGAGGGTGACAGCACACCTCGTTTAAGTGTTTTATTTATTTTTCCAGATTTTGCACATATTCAGTGGTGAAGTTCCAATGCACTGGAGGAGCCCAGTGGACTAGATACTTGCCCATACAATCCCACACACCCTGCCACTCATGACTGTACAGCCTCAGGGAAAATCTCTTGGTCCTCCTATATCGTCATCGAACCCAAGAAAAGACCCAAACCCAACCCTACTTGAGTTTCGAGATGAGACGAAGTGGTCGTGGGTAAAACACACCCTGTATATGTGCCAACACGTGATCCCTTGCACAATCAGCAAGAGGGTCTCAAGGGCACCCAAAGGCCATTCAAAACCTCCAGAACTATCAAATGATAATGTAAATAGTCTGGTGAGGGAGCTGGGAACATAAGGGAATATCTCCTTCATATGTTGACAGCCCAAAGGAGAAAAAAAGATGTGTAATTGCTAAACGCTTCTATTATATACCTCCCATAGAGGTAATGAACACACTCGGAACACAAGCCAGACCAGTTTCATGATCAATGAGTCTATTGTACTGCAAGTCATTACCATAATGTATAGCAAAACAAGAACCTTAGCCCAGGCCCCCCAGCTGATAAACACTGAAACAGCAATTACTGGCTGTAAGCAAGGTACAACATGCTGAAACTCTGAGATCAAGAGCAACAACTTTGCGAGCCAATAAATCAGCATTGTGACGAGTGACTATTAATCTGAAACAGTGAATGCTTATCACAAATACGATTAGACACACTCTGGTCATATCTGTCATTATCTCAACCCTTCGGACAACTCAATCATGCTAATTCTACTGTTAACTGTGAACAACAGTTTATCTGAGTCCTCATTTTACTGCATCAGTTTT
>JANRGW010014689.1:0-25855 GCA_024733675.1 Psilopsiagon aymara | reverse complement strand
ACCAAACATCACTAAGCCATAACTAAAAACATTGGTGTTATCAGCGCTGTTCTCAGGCCGAAAGTCAAAAACACAGCGCTGCACCAGTTACTGAGAAGGGGAAAAATGACTGCTACTGCTGAACCCAGGACAGTTGACTAATGCACAGCCTAGTCTCTTTAAAAAGAAAAAAGGATTGTATATTATGCAGTACCGTTTGTGACCATAGCTCTCTTTGGAAATCACAGACCTGACCAGTCATTGAAAACCAGCGCTGTTTGTAGCCATCAATGCCAAATTGCTCAGAATCTGAGCAACTGCTTCCTGGACCTTATCATCATATCATACACAAAACAGAAACAAGAGGGGCTCTTGCAGAAGTCCAGAGGAAAGCAGAAACCAAGCCTTGCGAGGTGGTAGACACCAGAGGGGAAGCAGGCATAGTGGTCCTGGAGAAAAGAGAAGTTTGACAAGCTTTCCATCTGGAGCAGGAAACTGCTCTCCTACCCGATTGCAACAGCTTCTGAAACTGTAATAACAAAACGAGAACTGACAAGAATATGGAAATGGAGGAATGACAACCCTCTGACTCTTGCCACACTTGAGCGGATAAACAACTGCAGGCATTAACTTTTTGTCCCAAACAGATCGTGCAGATGCAGAGACTGCTTTAGTGGTGCGAAGGACAAAATCCAGCAACAAACACATCTGTGGAAAATACCAGTGCTTTTTATCTCCCTCCTTTAAACAGTTATTTTAATTTAACAGACCTTAAGACTCAGGAGCTGCTTTTGGACCACACTGATAATCCGTGTGCTTGCAGAGCCCGGCTTAAAGCCCCAGCTTCTCCCTGCATTTCCATTCATTTCACGCTCCCCTCTAAGTCACCCAGGATTGCTCCCTGCTAGCTGCTGCAGCTGTGGGGCCCTACTGCAAAAACAGGATCAGACTACAGAGGTGCTAGCGCAGCCCCAGTGTCACAGAGACATTTGTGATGAGTTTCACCGCAGCAAAGGAAAATTCTCCCAACCTATTATTTTCAATTCAGTGAGTTTACCTCAAGCAACAATAACTTAAAACAGAAATCTACTCCCAAGTCCGTGCAAATGGGGGAAACTACAGCTATGTCTGCACATGCCACAGTCTTTTCTCTGGTTTCCACAGAGAAGAAAATTGGGTGCACCAGCTGGCTAGAAAGCCACCATGAGGGACAAACCTATGCCTAAATCAAGCCATAAGGCTCAGGATGATGTTTCCAAACTGACAAAATCCTTCTCCTCCAACCATGGCTCTGGAACACTTTCGCATGCCTTTGGTTGTGGGAGCAGAACTGTCAGTTGTCACTGCTGCCTGTCACCAGACAGTGACACCTTAGCAAGCCTCCAGGCATAGCATATAGTCTCATGAAGGCTAGCAAGGAAAAAGGTGGAAGTGAGGGGAAAACAATTTTGTTTGTACAAGAGTTTTGGAGCTTGATGCGGATAAACAGGTAGTGTAGGAATTAGTAAGAGCCACATTCATATCAGTCATGGGCTGTAGGGCTTCCCTTTGACTACAGTCCCTCAGAAAGGGAGAAGAAATGTAGAATATTTCCTGGGTTATAAATACCACATGATGGTGGACCCAGCATGAAATACTGCAGGATCTCAGTTACACATTTTATTTTAATCTTTGGACTTCGCATCCCACTTCAGGATTCAGTTTTGCAATCAGCCTCACCAAGCCATCTTGCGATACTAATGAATTAAAAAACACCATCATAACCAATTGCTCATCAGTGCTGAGGAAGGAAGAGTGATCCATAGATCCCGGCAAGAGCAGCTGTGCTAAGACTTCACTGCTGAATGAATACTGACTATCCACCACTGTGGAGAACTTGCTTTCCCTGAACTTGGATCTTTTTCCCCACACAGTAGGTTTTAGCCATATATAGGCTGTCATCTGAACATGCTTCATATTGAAGTGGCAGGAAGGACAGAAGTAGTTATTAAACACAGGGTATGGGAGCCTTGAGCACATCTTGGAGATTTTTAAGAAATATTTAATCTGTTTCTTACAACACTTCCATATTTTATTGTTGCCTTCTATAAGTCAGTATCTTATTAAAAATACAACTTTCTGTCTCCAAACAGATCCCCACCAAGATTTTGCTTTCAGCATTGACCGTTGTTCTGATCTCTCAACCCACACCTTAAACATCAGAGCTGCAATCTTGCTAAGTAAGTAAATGGTATTTTTCTCACACCATAAACACGCAGTTCATGTATGAGTGCTGGTATTAAGCAAGCGAGGGTGACAACCTCCCATGAAATAGGAAAGGGCTTCAAGTCTGAGAAACTTCAAAACCTGTGCAGGGCTACAGAAATGTCAGTTCTGATACCAGCTTGGCCTCAGACTATGTATGTTACTCTAAGCAAGTCATATCAGCCCTCAGCCTCTATTCCTCTCCTACCCTTCACTAATACATACAGATACCCAAGGTGGGGGGTGCTCTAAAGCTTGTCTTCACAGCCAAATTTTCTGGGGAGAATCTTGCTGAACAAGACAGTGACAGCAGCCACAGTCTCATGTCAGCACCAGCAGTATTCTATATTGCCAGGGCTGACCCTTGCAGGTAGGAAACTGAAGGGACTCCCACAGAGCAAGGTGGAGACACCTCTCTGTCCCTCCTGGGCATGCAGAGAAGCAGGCTAGGGGAGCGTTAGCCTGAGGCAACACAGTCATGCCATCAGCTCAGCACCTGTGCTAGCTGAAATTATACCCTTCAGCACTTGACTGATCAGCAGTAAAAGGTCAAAAGCAGAACTGTATTTGAGCTAATGGGCTGGGTGTGCAAGTTAATATTAGCCATAGCTTGCTTTGACCCTTGCACAGGAAAGCCACCTTTTTTGCAACCCTGTTGGCCTCACCAAGAACCACTGCTACCAGAGCATAAATATGAGAGCACTGCTATATGCTCCTAGTGCTGAAAGTAAGTTTACATGCCAAGTAGCACTTGGGAATGCTTCCTTGCATACAAAAGGCCTCCCTCCTGTGAGACATGCTGCCCTTTTGCCTAGGTGCATCAGTTTTCAGGTAGCTGCAAAGTTAAGCAAGCCTGCAAAATCACATTACAGCCATTTGCAAATACTTTACCAACTCCGAGTACAGAATCTCCCTCTAAATCCAGTACCGTCACCGGCTGTATCTGTGTTAGGAAGCCAGGCACAAGCAGGAAACCTCCCATCACCACCAGGCTGCCATGCTGGTCCCTGGTGCAGGTTTGGCTCAAACACAGGCTTAATTCAAACACAAGTTTGAACTATTCTTTTCCCAGGCAGCAGGTACAGGCCACAGGCTGCTCTCAGGGGCCCATTGGATGGGGTCCCTCTGCTAATTAGAGTAACAAGTTCAGATGTGAAGATACTAGACTTATGACGCAAATTGGCCTCAAAGTTAGAAAAAGGTCATGGGTGTATTTATTTAACAATAAAGATATATGCTAGTATGTCCCCTCATATACCTTAAGGGATTTAGGGACTGTTCCTGAAGCATGGATGTCTATGTATTAGGAGTTCTTAGTGAAGACATTCAATGGCTTAAACAGCAGGGGAAAAGGATAGAATCTTTAAAAATAAAGTAATAAACCCGTTTACCCTTGCACTTTCTCCAAGCTCTCCTTCTGCTTTGTGCCTAGGACACAGCATCAAGGAACTGTATGTCAAGCTTAACCTCATCATTAACGGGAAGACCGTCTTAACCTACTCTGAGACGCTTTGTGAGCCGGGTCTTTCTAAGCTTATTTTCTGTGGAAAGAAGAAAGGAGGTAATTTAGGTAGCACTAAGTGTTTGATGGCTACAGAATACTCCAAGCAGGATGCACCTGCTGTGCTGTTGGACTCACCAATACATCGTAATGTTCTGTTTACTTCAACAGCATGTTAACGGATGACAGAAACACAGTAGGACAGAGACATTTTAATTTCAGAGCTTGTTTTTTCCCCTAACCTGCTTGCTTTTCTTTTAATCACAGAATATTGCATGCACATGGGATTTCAAGTCCATAAAAAGTAACTGTGGTAATATGGCCCCATCCAACAGCACAGAGGTTCATAAGCCCTATTTATAGCCGCATGGTTGTCATGTGAGCAAGAAGTATGACAAAAATAAAAGCCAGTTCTAGGAAAAAATGGCTGAGCAAACAAACAAGCCATTCTGAACATGTTCTTTGCTATTAAGCAAGTAACACTTCCTGTCCTTAAAGGCAGTTCTTAACACACTTTGGGAGGAATTATGCTTGAATAAGGATATTGGGATCAAAATACTATTTGATACCATCTATGGTTTGCATCTTGTTTCTGCTCAACATATGCCTATGCAGCAGTCAGATGCTTTCAGTTCTTGCCGGTAAAATTGCCAACTGATGCAGACTTGTACTAGTTGGTTTACAGTGGCATTAACTGCCCTCAAAAAGCAGGCATCTTTGGTCCCAGGTGAGCCTGGGCACTCAAGGTCCTGTCTGCCGTGACACAGGTAGTGCAAAGGTGGTTGTGGTATGTCTGGAAAAGCTATAGTTATCCCTCTGGACTGTAATATCCATTTATCTTAAATGGTTATTTTGAATTTCCTCTTACATCATGATCATCTCTTTAGGCTGATTTTAAAATAAAGAGGTAGAGCTTCAGGGAAGTTTCAGAGTTGTTAGAGCATCACTTAGTTTCAGAAGCTCTGCTTTCCTTTCACTGACTTGCATCTCCATCCTGATAATGCTGCAATAATTCATGTGCAAGGGTTATGAGTTTAAAGACCATGCACAGAACTGCTACTACTACAGCCCCTGGAAAATGACTAAGAAATTTCACACAGCATAGAAATATCACAAAGAATAATAGAGAAATGCTGCATGAGCAACCAATTATGTAAATCCTGTAAGCTTGAAAGACAAAAAATTAAATTCAGAGATTTCTTCAATTGTGTATTGAGTTACAAGAGGAAAAAAAACACCGACCGGCCTACTGAAAAACTATCTTTTTCTGGTGAAGTACTAAATAACATCCTTTAGAGAATACATTAAGGAGAAGTAGAGTCAGTCCTGAGCTGAGCACAAACTGGTATGCATGCATTAAGCCACAAAGCCAAAAGCTCCTGGGGTTTCCAAGTCCCTTAATCTTAAACTGACAGGTGATTGTTTCTACTAATTGAAGTACATTATGATATAAAGCCATAGTTGGTGGTTTAAATAATACTATATATCTTCATTTAGAAGCAGGCCTCAGCTAGTGCAAGGATCTCTGCCATGCACTTTAATACACAACCTTTTGTTCAGTAGCTGTTTTTATTTAGTAATTAAGCCACAGCAGGAAAGAACTAAACTTTCTCAGGCTAAGGTTCAAACTCAAAATGCGGTATTTTTTAATTATGTGACATTTTATTCTAGCCCATGTTTTAGGACACAGAAATCAGATGAAGGCCAATATGAGGCAGTTCAGCACAGCCATAATTGATCATATTGGCACGGCTCTAAAACTGACCAAATAGCTATGCAGAAAGGACAATATTGTGAATGGCCAAATATGCAGCAGATAGCCTTTTTAACTGAAGCATTTCATGCAGAGCCCCTTTTTCCTTGTTATATGAGCAATATTTCCAACATCTGGTCAGACCTGACCCAAGTCTAAATATAGTTTCACACAAAATTTGCTTTCCTTCCACAAGGAGGCCAAGTATTTCCTGTTCCTCCCTTTCCCAAAGTGTGACAGAACGTAGCTCTGCTACAGGCTTTATTGGTCCACTCAGTCATGTGGACAAGCCGAGCAGAAGTTGCAAGGAAAAGAGACTTCTAAGAGCTGGATGCAAGAGCCTTTGGTGTTTGGGGTTGTTTTATTATTCTTTGCTTTCCTATAATCTTACACTTTTGCCATGACTGGAAATATTTTAGGAGTCTTGATATAGCTGGAAGTTTCATGTTCATCATAACCAGGTACTATTTACTATTACACAAAATTCACACCTGCACTCATAAATAGGATTCCAGGATCTTTTTCTTTCAGCTATATCCCTGTTAGTTGAGTTGTTAGCTCAAAGGTTGCAAGGAAATGGGCCACTGTCCATTTTAAAACAACAACAAAACTGCCAAGTTCTGAGGCATAACATGAACTCAGACCTTTCTCTTTTTTGGTAGAAAATTCTGGTTATTCCCCATTTCTTCCAAAGAAAACGGTTACATAAGATTTAACAGATTTCCCAGCACGATCACCAAAATTGGAGAAAAAGACCTGGCAGGGTAATACTTAGCAATGTGCCAACCACAACTTGCAGGCTTATACAAAGCTTCCTGACAAAAAAATAGCTGCATCCTTTGCAACTCTGCAAGTTGTCTTTCAGGCCCCACTGATAAAGGCACCATCAGAGCACTTGCACAATTCCTTGTGCACACTCCCAAACCATAGGGAAACACCCCCTGTGCTTGCCACCTCCATTCTCTGCATTATTGCCTCCTTTTGCAAGTGTTACAGTGAGCAAGTTTCTGAACTACTATTTATGAATAGAAGTAACGAACATAACATGAATTACAGAACTGGGTATTGCATTGAGAGTTCAGGTACATGTTTCTGAGAAAGCTGCTACACCACAAAGCTAGGTCTTTTGGGCTGACTGCAATCCCTTTCATCTCATTTCTTCCTCCTTGGTAAAAAAGAGAGAGGATTTTTCTCACCTGGCTGTGTATTTGTGTACATTTTTCTCACTCATCTATACAGATATAGCTGGCAGTTATTCAGATCATTCCTACATCCCTAAAACTCAGAGAAGTTGTGTCAGTTGCACGGGTGCAAGATCGTGTCCTAGAACAACTCCAACATGGAGCATTTAAGTTCTAAAAAGATTTAAAACAGAAAAAGGAAGAGGTGGGTGCAGATGTACAGGGCCTTTATATAGTACAAGAGTGTGAGAACGTACAAAAATTTTCAGTGCAGGGAAGATTTGAGAAAGAGGAGTGAGAATTTCATTATAGGTGTTTTGTCAGGAATGAGAGGCATCTTCACGATAAATGATAACTAGTAACTTGAAGTAATCCTCAGGAAGTTTTTTTACACATTTGGAAGCTCTGCTTCAGACTGGAAACTACTAGAGGCCTGATCACTGGCAGGGAAAGGGACTAAAGTTATTTTCAGTAGAAACAACAGCGAAAAGCTGTTACAATAAATACAACATCACCACCTTGAAATAGTGGTACACCAGGAGTATTTTCCAGCGTGCTCTACAGAAGTCAGCTTCAGTTAAGTCTTTAACAAAAAGGTCTGAAAATAGAAGGTGAATTGAAAGCCTATCATTGATGACAGCATGCTTGACAGATATCATAACTTACCAACAGACTAATAAAGACATGAGAACTTTTAATTGGAAGAATGCACTCATGTTTTATGCTGTTCCCAATGTCTGTACATTTTTTCTGCAATTACATCTGAGTTTGCTCTGAAAAGAAACCACAGAATTCTTTCAATGAGCTTGGCTCAGTGTTTGTGACAGTTGCACTTGCTGCAGCAGATGTGTTCATCCTCTTTCAATGGAGGATTATAAAAATGTATGAATGTATGGAGAAAAATGTATATGAAAGATGCTGTGATAAACTACAGTCCTTAAAGCCTTGGAGGATGTTTACACTTCTGGAATTATAGCAGAAATCCTCATGTGAGAGGAACATTGAACAGGCTTTGAAAAGCCTGATGCAGCCAGCATAGGTACTGAAGAGGTTGACATGGTCTGAAGTGAATATGAATAAGATTAGCAGATCTATGTATTCATATTGTTTCCTGGCAAGTCTCAAGTAGCTGAAAATGAAAATTGCTCTTGGTTTCCTATCAGGATATACTTTCAAAAGAGCATAGTCCTTCCCCCGCCCCCTTCATTGTTAAGCCCAGGTTGGAAAGTCTCTCTGAAAGTCATTTAGTCCAGCTTCCACCTACGTCACCCAGGACCATCTACAGCTGGTTGCCCAGGACCATATCCAGGTGGAGTTTCTGAATACACCCAAGGATGGACATTCCACATCATCTCTGGGCAACCTGTGCCAGAGCTCAGTTACTCTTATAGCAGGGTGAAACCTACTGAGCTTCAGTTTGTGCCTACTCCTTCTTGTCCTGTCACTGGGCACCACTGGGAAGAGCCTGGCTCTGTCCTCTACATCCTCTCTTCAGGTGTTTGTACATATTGATGGGCTTTCCCCTAATGCTTCTGTTCTTTAGGCTAAACAGTCCCAGCTCCCTCAGATTTTTCTCCTTGAAGAGATGTTGCAGTCACTAAAAGATAGTACAGCCCAGGAGAGCAACTCCATTGAGTAGCGAGGAAAGGCATAGCTATCACACACCAGGGAAATCATAGAAGACTTCTCAGAGAGGGCTGAAGCAGAGCCCCAAGACCGCAACTATCTAGCTCTGATGTAATTGTTACTTTGCCACAGCAAAGTAGGGAGGAAAAGTAGCTTCTACCTACACTCAAGGAGAGAGATTAGCATTGCCATCATTTCAGAAGCAAATTTATGGCCTGACGACTCCTACTTCATTTTAAATTACAGGCTTTGCAGAGCTTGAATGCTGCATCTGTATGTTTAGATTCTGGATGTCTTTCTGACAGTGTAGGCTTTCTGACAGTGTAGGTGAGTCTAATGAGCTGCACGATCCAAGAGGAGTTTTCCCCACATCTCTATGGAGGACTCTGGGGAAGGGTGACTGTGTACAGTCCAGGCTCCTCTCCACTCTCCTCTGCTGCCATGCAAGACTTGCTAGGCTTAGAGTTGATTGAAGGAGAAATAGTCAAAGAAGGCTCTCTACTGAAAGAGAGGACACATTGCATGGTCCACACCACCCTGAGGAGGCAGCTCACAGTATGGCTTAGCACACATCAACACATACAGCTCAAGTCCCACGGGAGACACTCATCACCCAAATCATGCAGTTTGTAATCCTTTAACTCCCATTTAGACTCTATTAAAGTTGTGAGCTGAGAAGTGGGCTGCTCTGTATTTTTAAAATTCTTGAGTCACTGCTCTTTGCAGTGAAGATGTGTCAGACTCCAGGGCTCTGCTTCGTGCACAGAAGCAAGCAGCAATTGAGACTGCTCTTTCAAAAGACTTCTTGGTGGACAGGCGAAATAGCCAGAGGCACAGAGGCACAGAGAGGAACTGCAGCATAGCTGATCAGTTTGAGAGTTACAAACTAAATCATTCTATTCTCCATTTTGGCATTAGGTTTTTCAGGGCAACACTGAGAGAAGTTCTGCACCTTCTCCACCTCCCAGAATCATCAGAACATTAAGTTTAATAAACTCATCATCAATGCAAAGGGGTAGAACATTGGCGATGTCTCAGGTTTCTCCTATTCTTTTCCTGCTTCTTTCTTACAGTTACGATTCTTTCATATAAGTTTGCTACAAGGCACTAACATTTCATAGCATGTAAAAGGAAGACTTTCTGTGGACTCTGTTCCAAGCCAAATACCAACTGCATGGTGGGATGGACCACATGACACAAAAACGTGGTTACAAACGTTTTATCCAATCTTTCACATTAAACAATTTAAACCAGCACAGCCAGACTGGTCTAAAACAACTCTCTAGAAGCGACAAGCATCAGTGTGCCACCACATAGTCATATAAACATGAAACACTCTTCTGTCAAAGTAAAGACTGTTCCATGACACCTACAAAACAGAATCTTTAAACAGTTCTTAGACTTTTCCACAACTTGTGGAGGGCAAGTTGTGCAAGAAATTCTGAAATGCTGTAACATCTACCAATTTTATTTTCAGTCAAATCTGCACAGTTTAGCCCAGTAAGCTATGAAAAAAGTAGGAGGAACTGCAGAACAGCTTGCTAATTCTGTCCATTAATGCCAAAGTTGCCCTTTCTTCCACAGCAAAGAGCAAGCATGCCTTGCTGTTCGGGAGATGAGGATTGGAAGCTGGAGCTCCTGGGCTCTATTCCAGTCACCAACACAACTTGTGATGGCTTTAGCAATTCATGTAGCTTATCGGTGAAAGCTCCCTCAGCAGCGAGACAGACATGTTTTTATTACTTCATGGTCACATTCAGCAAGCAGTCAGAAGTCCACACCTACAGAAACACTCAACTCAAAGTGTTTTTAATTAAAGTTACCAAAGCAGTACCGTTCAATTATTGCAGATGCAGGCGGTTAATAGAACATGCTAAGGGACTTATTTCTGGTAATTCCCCCTCCCCTTTCATTTCCTCATTTGTAGGATTCATGCTGACATAGGAACACCCACCTGGTTGTGCAAAGCTACGCCCCATGCTCCACTCAGACAGGGCTGCAGGTTCTCCCTGAGCCCAGGCTCTGCCCTGCTGTAACCATAAGGCAGCATAAATCCTGATGTTCCCTCAGGAGGGCTGTTATAAGAGTCTATAGGGCATTTGGTAGCTCCATAACACTTGTCACTGGAGCACTTTGAAGCACTATTACGGAAAAGCATCTACAATCAGCTGCTCGTTTTCTTCATGCGCTGCATGTCTAACCACCTACCACCATTTCTACTTTTCAGAGCACCTCTACTATGAAGGGCCAGTCACATTGGGCATCAAAGAAATCCCACAGGTAAGTTCTCTCAAGCAGAAGGGCATTCTGGATGAGGTATAATCAGAGGACTACCAGCAATCACATCGGCATATTCCAACCTCCCCTAGATTGCACACTGGATCTGATAGTGTTTACATGACTAATCCTTTTTGACATGAAATGAAGTTGGCTTCGCTTAAAGCATTATTGAGAGATAAACAGGTTTTCTTAGGATAGCAGGTCTCCTCTGCCAGCACTAAGTCATGCAGCCATACAGTTCTTTAGTAGGCTCCTCCTCTACTTCTCTTAAAACAGCAAGAAAAGCAGCAGCTCCAGGAGACTCCTGAGAGACCAAGGCTGCAATTCAGCTCACTCCTTAGTGGGCTGAACAATTTGGAGAAGCTCATTCATCCTCACTAGTTATGAAGGCAATTTATTCAACTATTGTAATTGTATGAGTTCCACTGAGCATATGTGGTGTTAGATACAGGGACAGAGGTCTTCTAGGTTGCAATTGGAAGTACAAGTTAATTAGGCCAAGAACACTTTCTCTAGACTTATGGAGTCTTCAAACAATAAGGTAATTTCTTAGAAAGGTAAGAAAACAGGCAGTACTCTAGGCACTGCTCTGAACTTCCTGGGCATCCATTACAGAAGGTCTTTACAACCAGCCTTCTCCATGCTGAATTAAGTCTCCATCTATAAGGTGAATCAAATCTCATTGCAAAGCAAGATAAGTCTCAAACATTTATACACCAGAATCTCTTAACTGGGCGCAACATGAAGCCATATTTGACCAGTAAATAACAAAGAATTTCTAGCTACATGCATGAAGAGACTAGACTGAAGGGAAAAAGGCAAGTTCTGGATCATCAAGGTATCTGTTTGAGAACACGGTGAAGAAAGTACCAGTCACTACTGCAAATGTGCACAGTTCAGATGACCACTCACATACTCCTTAGATTTACTTGCACAGGAAAAGCACAGCTTGAGCTCTCAGCTCAGCAGCAGACATAAAACCTATGTCAGGGCCTCAAACATGAGGTCTGGGGCCTGCTCTGCACTGGATTGGTTCAGGTGCAGGAAAAGACAACAGGATCAGAACAGAGATATAGAACAAGGACTTGAGTCCCAGAGAGCCTGGCTTGCCAAGACTGGCAGAGGTGATAACAAGGATATCTGGCTTCTGGGTGGATTGAGCCTTCCATAACAGCTACTTTCTCATACGTCTCAGTCTTCCCTTGGAGATAATAGCAACCACAACCATCACTTTCCAAGGCTTTCACACAGGGAACTGAGTCCCCTCATGCAGGCATTATCCTACCTTTACCAGCCTGCTTCCCTAAAGCCTACACCTAAAGATGCTGTGTTGAGCAACACCTTTTGATCTCTCCCACCAGAATGCCCAAGATCATGTCAGTCAGCATCATGGTCCAGGAACATCTTTACTAACATACCAAGGCTCTAGACAAACAAAGGCATAGGTCTTTAGACCAAGAGAAATCCCTAGAAACATCTACAGAGATCAATAAAACTCCAGTTCTGGGTAAATTAGCTGAATTTGGAGACAGGAATTCTGAGGCTGTCCACAATCCTCTTTTAAAAACAATTTTTACCCATGAGCAAGAAATTATTCCAGAGGAGAAAAAAAAAGGTCTAAATCACTAATGAGCAATGGAAATGAGTTATTATAAACACCCTTCCATAATAAAACTAGAATCTTTTGGGGAATTAACATGCTTGTGAGAAAGGGAATAGGAAACCTTTTTTGTTAATTAATTGATCAGGCAAATAACAACATCCTTCCATGCCAGCAATACGGAGTTATCCCAAGCATTAACTGTCGTCTGCTCATTGTGAAAAGCAGCTTCATCTGAGCAGCCTGATGGGCATTTGCACTGCTTGCACAGCAATTACAACAAGGCTGTATTCTCATGAGCATGTTGCCATTGGGCATCTCTTTAAATTTGGATGTTACGCTTAACTCGAGCCTCTCTGTGAGGACACAGGCCATTTATTGCTTTAGAAATCCCGTGGTAAAAGACAAATGCCAAAAAACCTGACTCGTTCTAACTGTGTCTCTTTCCACTCAGCAGCCAGAAGAGTTCTGAGCAGGGCAAGAGCTTTCTGTGGTTCAAAGCCAGAAGGCCATTGCTGCCAATTTCTTCTCCCCCAGGTTTTGCTCCCCTCCACACTTCAGAAAAAAACAGAAAGAAATGCTGCAGTACCAGCAATCTAGAGGGAATAAAATCTAGTTCACCTCTTCTTCTGAAGTTAAATAAGATTTGTTACCTTCTCTGCCTAGTGCTGCTACTTCTCCAAGTGTTTGGAAAGAGCAGTTTTGACCAATACAGAAAAGCCATAGTTTCAAGTTGAGATTTTTTTGCACTGCAGCAATAAAAAGTTCTCCCCAAACACAGAATTATTAGCAATTTTAACTACACAATTTGAAATTAAACTACATCTTGTTTTATTATATAGGAATTCATTGCATATTGAGTCATCTATACACACATATCCCCCAAGCTCATAAATGTTACACTGATAACAGTGTACACGCTGAACAATAAGATCCAAGGAAAAGAAGTGCCAGACAGAGCACCTCTTCTCCTTCCAGTTACTAAACAGCACAGGTCATATTGTGCTTGCTCATAAGAAACGTGAAAACTTAGATCTGAAATGAATTTTTATGCATCAAACCAGTTTGTTCCCCTTTCACTGTTTTAATTTTGAACCTCTGCTGTCAGCACTGACATCCCTGATGAGATTATTTTCGCAGAAAATATGGGCAAGTCCTTTACCACTTCTGAAACATTTGGACAGGAAATGTTTTGGAGAAACTGGATAGGGAAAGTATTATTCTGTTTCTAGGAAGAGGGCTCCCTCACAGAAACAGAAGCAGCCAAAAACTATTGATGGGCTAATCTCTTGCTTTGTGTCTGTCTCATACAGGGAGATTACACTGTTTCAGCAGAGCTGACTAATGAAGACCATGCCATTGTCGCTTGTGCCGATATTACCGTGAAAAATTATTTAGATTATTATTAACAACAGGCCGATTTCATGACAGCTACGAAGCTATTCAAGCCAAGTGAGCTGCTTGCATGCCACAATGATTCTGAAGGAAATAATCCCCACATGGTGGTTCTGATGCTATTCCTCTTCATAATTCACTCTTTTCAAGATGTGACTAGACCCTCTAGTGGTAATTTTCTCTCTAAATGTGCACTGTAGCCTACTTTTTCCTTTCAATATATACTGCTGCAAGTAGAAAGTATCTGATGTCAACATCCTCATCTTGGAGGAAAATAGCATGAGGCAGAACAGGCAAGAGCATAAACTTCTCTTTTTCTCCCCAGTGAATTATGGAGGTATCATTTCTAACAGGCTGAAGATGACTTTCATATCCATCACTTATCATGCAGTTACAGCACTCAACATTTTCAATCTTCTCCAGAGCCTGTCTGGAGCTTCCACTAGTATAGATTTTGCTATACCACAGAACAAAGACCACATAGTATGAACATGGATTTTTCTCAGTGATCCAAACCCTGTTACCAGATTCACATCACTAGAGTCTTCTGGGGTCTACCCAGAATTTCACTCTTTAATGTCTTTTAAGTGATACATGAATCGTTCTGCTACGTGTTATATGCTTTTCTTGCTTCTCAATAAAATCATAATGAAAAGAAATTTTCTTATTTTTCCTCATGGTTCTAGATCTATCCAAAGCTTAGACTGGGGGAAAAAAGGGAGGGGAGAAAAGACTGAGGGGAAAAAAGTTCAATACGAGGGAGCAGTTCAATATGAAATATTGACATGTTGACAAACATTTTATGCTAGCAGGAGGACAAAGTGTTCCTTGCTTTGAGCATGAAGACCCAGGAGAAGTAAACACTAATTACACTCCCAGGTGCAACACATCCCCAAACCCTCTCATCCCAGGAGCCTTTGCAGCTGGCATAGCTGATGGGTAGGAGGATAACTAAGCACAGGGCAAGACATAGGAATAGGACTTTTGTCTGGAGAGTGAGGACACCTGTTTGGGAGACTTGTGGTGTAGGGGGAGGATCAAGAGTAGAGTTGAGTTCTAATTTGGAAAGGTATGGGCAGGAATCAGAGCCACAGGAGCGCCCTGTAGCTGAGAACAGGCTTGTGAAGGATGGTAGTGAGCACTGGGCTGCATGCCTCATATGGGAGAGGTTCAACATGTACAGCTAGGGCAGCTGCGGCTCACAGCTGGCCACACAGGAGCTCTGACACATGGCTTCCATCTACACACCCACATGCTCCAGTTCAAACAAATTCCTGAGCAGCAAAAGCATCTCTGCTGCACAGATGACCAAACCACGGAGCAGCCAACAGCTAGCAGCAAGGGATTGGCCCTCATTTCCCTCCCATACAGCAAAATTCTCACCTGCAAAGGCAAGCAAGTCTTTGAGGCCCTGACTCACATGCAGGAGGCTTACCATGGTTGAACATGGACCAGCAAGTGCCACAAAATTGGATACAGCATGTTCAACATACTGCTGTTTCAGCCCGTTTCTATTACATCCTGTTTTGGAAGCCATTCATCCAAGTCACCACCATTGCTGTGGTTTAGGTATTCATAACTAATAAGAGTATCACAAAACATACACAAGCTCAGTTTTTCTCCTTAGGTCAGTAGCTCTTCAGATTCACCTCTTCGTGATATATCAGAAAAGCCATACCTTGAGAAGAAGCTAACAAAATTGCATTCAACAGCAGCACACACACAAGTGTCCACTTGCTCAGCTTAGCTCCACCGCAACCACACAACAAAAGCATGACTAAAATCCAGACTCCTGCCACCAACCTTCTTGGTCTGTTATCTGATGAAACACTTGCCAGATGAAAAACAAACCCATGCTAGTTTAAGCGCTTCTACTTGAAATCAATCCCGTGACAGCCAAGATCCACTTAGCCAAATTTTCCAGGCTCTTTATACCCTGGAGAACAGCTCAATGAGCCCCTAGGCCCACCACAGCAAACAAGCCAGCCTTCTCCTCCACATGATGCAAGGGCTCCCTTAGAGCATCTGTAGCAGAAACCGCTCCAGGAGATCTCAGCTGCCCAGAAAATAGGAATTTAATCTCTAAAACATCAGACTTCTGGCCCTCAAGATCTTCCATCACTGACTCTTCACTGCCCAGCTCACACACAGACATTGCAGAGCTTCACCCAGCACCAGCTGAACACTTGGCTTCCTATCATAAAAATTACTTGCCTTTTTTGTCTTGGAATTAAGCTGAAGAACCAAGACTAAATCTTAAACCCATCTTAATCCAAGCCTTAAACTGGAGATAGCAGGAGGAAAAGTATGTTTGCCATACTACAGAGCCATGGAGCTTCGTTGTCCAAAAATCACTCAGGGCTTAGCTGCTCTCTAAATTTTAAAGGGTTCTGCACCTTCAGCCTAAGAAATGTCTCCGTTTTCTTCCATGAATTCCTGTTTCTAATCAGACACCTTTGTGCCTGGTTAAGCAATAAAAAAAAAAGGGCTCATCTTCTTTGATCCCAGCGCAACTAATGAATCCCTTGCTGTCCCAGAAGGTCTGTGGTGTATTCACACTATTACACCAGAATTCAAATATATTTTGCAGATGTCTTTCTGAAGTAGCCTAAAAATGCTTAGTAAAGGCACTGTAGCATCAAACAGGCTCTGAACATAGCTCAACTGTGCAAGGGCAAGAGCAACACCCTCCAGGGATTTGCAGCCTGAGCAAGGAGACAGTTGTGTTTTGCCAAAACGAGGTTCCACACATTTCCAGCCAGCCCCCCTTGAAGTCAGGGGGACAAGGCATAAGTGAACCCCATGTCCAGATTTTGGGCTTTCAGCCCTTATTGGCAAGGTCACCTGAACTGGAAGTGTCTTTATGCTGTTACTTCTGTTGTGTTGAAATATGCTACTTTTTCCCATGAAGATTCATCAGTTATATTTCTCATACACCATCCCTTGCACTCTCCAGTGTAGCCCTAAAATAATCACAGAGTGGCTCCATTTCATCCCTTTAATGGTGCTCTACAGCATGAGAAAGGGAAGCAAGGGCAACATCTAGAGAGTGTTATTCCAACAAAGACCAAGTTTTTGACCCAGAGGACACTGGGAAGGTAAAGACTGAAGCTCTCTCTATCCTCAGCTCTCATGCAATGGTCTATGATGAAGAATCTGCCTAGAATATAGATCCCAGCCCTTTCAGTAGATTATTCTGAACTAACCTTCCCAGGACTAACAAAGGCTTGAGCGAGATAGATGGGATTGTGAGTCTGTTCCCCAGGAGCTCTCATAGAGCTCAAGCAAACACAATGAACAATGTGCTACAAATACACTCACTAATCAGTAAAAGCTGAGATAAAACAGCTACTACAATGTTTCTACCAAGTCATGCACAACCTAGCCTTGGACTTCTGTTATCTCAGCAAAGTCCAAGACTGCCAGACACCATCAGATCTCCCACCACTCCGTTACATCAGCACACCCCTAGATCAGCATGAAGGTCCATCCACAAACTTAGCTCTCACCCACCCCGCTTCATTATGTGGCTGTACACTGCTGAGACCCTGATTTCTGTGCAGCAGTAGGATGGGGCTCCTCCAGAAGGCAGCTTTCAGAGTAACGTAGCCCCTGCCACGGCCTCCAACCAGCCTTGCATAGCAAAGCCTTCCTGGACCTCATGTGATGGATGCAGTACTTTCCTCACACAGCACAGAGGAGCTGGCTTTGGCAAATGTGAGGTCAGAAAAGTCACACATGGTCCCCTGGGACAGCAAGGGAAAGTCTTGATTGGATTGCACTGCCAGCCTTCCAGCTTCCTCTCAATAACCACACCCCCAGGGAGGCCCCCATAAACAAGTACTCCAGCCTAGCTATGCCTATGTAATGTAGAGCTATTTAAAAGTAGGAATTGTAGAAAGGTATTATGAAGCAATACTCTGCAGACCAGCGCCCAGAGGATTAACTTCCTAGTGTCTGATCTCTTCCTGCTCAGCCTGGCCTCTCCTTCAAGGCAAGGACATTCTGTGGTTCTTCAGCCCTGCCCTGGCCCAGCAAGGAGGGCCACAGTATAGCAGGTACATTTATGCACAGCTCCCCACTTGCATCTCTACTGTAAACATAATGAACTGAGTATCAGCTCAAGCACAGTGGCATCTACAGCAATCACCCCACAGAGTATGAAAAAGAACAATACAAAAGGGACAAAAACAGTGAGAAAAAAACATGGGAAGTCAAAAATAAACCTGCCTTTGTTCTGTTCTTAATATATAAAGGTAAGACACAAGATGTTTGCACAGAACATCCCATTCCTGAAGCCTTAAATCTTTCTCCTCTCTCTGCCTCTTTCCATGACTCTCATGTGGTTCCTTGCCCACAAAACCTCCCCCCAGAAGCTCTTTAAGTATTTCCCTAGTGAGACTGAGCAAGAACACCACATTCACCAAGTGAGCCCGCCCCATCATACACCAACCATGGAGCCCGAAAGGATCAAAGAGGAGCAATTCATTTCAGCTGGGAGACTAATTGGCAAGGATTCAAGCATCTCTAGCTGGGGGGAGAAAAGCAACCCTGAACAAAGGGATCAGGCAGAGAAGAGGCTCCTGAAAGGCCAAGCCTGAGGCTCAAGGTGATTTCTTCCAGTGTTGTATTTTGTTGATAAGGGCTGCAGAGCTACTCAGCTTGCCAGAAGTGAGCCTGCAAGATGGTAAAGCATTCCCTGTTGGCCCTGGAATAATGTCTGTACTATCTAGTTATACAATAAGCCTTAGGTCGTTTTCCTAAACCAGGCAGCAGCTGGCCAAGCTAAAATAAGCTGCTGTTGTCTTACACTGCAGTAAAGCAGCCTCGCACATACTTTCCTTCTCCCTACTGATACTTTTCTTCTTCCACTCAGCTGCACACAGGATACTGATGCCATCAATGCAAGAGCAGGGCACTCCCAGACTGAGCAAGGAACAACTTAAAAGAAGTTCAAACTCCAACCACTTTGATCAGGAGAGTGGCTCCAGCAGAGCCAAAATAAATGTTTGCCGATAATCTCGTGCCCTCTGTTTGCTTGTGTGGCTCCCATTTTATTAGCTTTCCTATGGTAAATTTTACAGCTGGGGTTAGCAGAGTGATAAAATGCACAGATTATTCCTCACTGTTGCTGATTTGCTTCTCCCCAGTTTAATACAGCTTTACCTTGAAAAAACAAATACTTTGATCCAGGATGCTTTCTTGCCCCTTGCAAAACTTCACCTCCTTCTACTACCTGACAAACATCAGCTTGGAAAACAACTGGCTATTCCAGGGGCAAGCCATAATCAAGTTTCCCCACTGAATGCTTGAGATGCTCTTTACTAGAGCACCCAAATCAGAGATCCTCCTCAACTTCTGCACCGCTGTCCTCACAGTGGTTAACACCCTCTCCCTCCCAGCAGTGCTCTGCCGGACCTCCCACAGGGCCCCTCAGGTGCTGAAACACAAGCAACTGCAGGATTGGGACCACAGAAAGCTGCTGGCATCCTATGATTTGATTTCTCACTCCATCGTCACCAAAGCAGAAACTTCAGTGACTGCGCAACAGCTTTTAATTCAGCCCAAAACACAATGCCATAATTTTCATCTGTTGTTTCTCCTTGATTTATTCAAGTTATGCACAAGCTATTTCCCATTCTGAAAGCCAAGAGAGAAGCCAACAGGAGGAGGGAGCTTTGTTGTGCCTTTATTTTTTCAAGTTCACACTACTCACGTTGGAAACGACACCAATCTGCATCCCTTGACTGGAGACACCTTTGTTGCACCTAGATTAAAAAAATAAAAATCAAAGCTGAAGCTGAACCAATGTATTCACTGTGTCACAGCAAAAGCTGAAGAAGCTGTCAGTAGCTTTCTAGTCCCAACATGGAGCTCCTATTGCTTTGCACAGGCTAAGAAATTACTACTCAGTCTTCACTGTTGAATTTTATGAATGGAAATCAGTTTTGCCCCAGAGCTAGCATTTGTTATTCATAGCTTGGTTTGTTCCCTAAGAAACAGGAAAGTAACATCAAATTCAAGGTCTCCCTGGATGTGAGGGAACTGCAGATCTAGATCAAGAATACACAATGCTTTTCCATTCCTAATTCTTTCATCAACACCTCCAAGGGTAAACACACAGCCAGAGATAGGAGAGTTCAAAAATACATCAGTACCTTGTGGATGATGAGTACAAGTAAACAAACACGCCTAAAGCCAGTACTACAATGAGCTTGGGTTCTGCAATTGCAGAGGTGGCAACCAAACAGCACTGCAGGATTTTTGCACCTCTAAATCACTGCTGCTTGCTTATTGTAGTGCCTACAGTAATAAACTACTCCCACTGGCCAGCAAAAGAGCTATGTGGACACAACCCCCAAGTACAGCCAGTGTAGGAAACTTGGATTCAAGTAAACTCTTGGCCATCTTTGGCTTAACCACACCAGAGTACTCTGTGGCAAAAAACAGTCATGGAAATTTTTCTGTGTTGTCTTGACTGACGTAATCGCTGTGCAGACCTTCGCAGAACTGATACCACCACCAGGACTGAGAGGTATTTTCTCTGCAAATTTTCCCTGTATTTTTCCTTCCACTTAGAATGAAGCCCCAAACACATGCGAGACAGAGCTAACAGATGAACCCTGAAGATCTGCTCAACAGCAGGGGATGCAGGCAGACAAAGCAAAGCACTTTATCTGTAAATGGTGGTGTCTATAGGATGGATTAAATGGAGGAGCCTTCCAGACATAGACTGGGGTCACACAGCAGGCAGGCCTGGTAGCAAGAATACTCATCATGAGCTATTTGGAAGAACGTCCAAAACTACTAAGTTGTAGCCTGATGATATGGGGGTTTCAGTAGCAAAATTGGCTGAATTAATTCCTGGTTGTTTCACCACGCTGGACTTGAGGTGCAGCTTTATTCGCTTATTTTAGGCTCAGACAGTTCTCTGGTCTGGTTTGTACCACAAATCCTTCTGCCCAGCTGAAGTGTCCATGGCCCAGGACACAGCATTCCTCACATCAAAAGCATCGCTGAGGTTTCTGCATTGCCCCACCACAGATTGAAGTGCTGCGCAGGAGGCACTACCACACTACCAGGTTTTTCCATCACAATAATTTCGAGATGTTCCTGCCACTCCCTGCTTCCTCAGTAGTAACTACACCCACAGGGAACACTGTAGGATGAGATGAAAGTGAGGAGAATGGGGAACACCATGAATACAGATACAAATCCCCAGAGGTACAACAGAGGGAAGATTAAAAAGCTGATTGCATAAGTGACTATATTTTTACCATCTAGAGCTGGAAAAAAAAAAATAAAACACTCCATGCTGTTACTAGAACCTCTACAAAGATAAATTGTTCCCTTAGAGAGGGTAAATGCTGCCTGTAATGTCCCGAGCATCTGCAAGTGCTCTTGAGAGTATACTGAAGCAGCTGATGTGCCTCAAGAAGTGCACCCTGCTACTGAAGGCCTGCCACAGCTGCAGGGCAAAGCAAAGCACTAGAGCTGTGTCTGTGCTCATGCCACCTCAGCTGTGCATTCCCATCCCCTCCCTCACACCCACACTAGGTTCACCCTGCTCTGCTACACGCCTATTCACTGAACCACACCAACTGAAAGCTGCTCACCTCTGACTTGTGCTTTCTGCAGGTTTAGCTTCTTGAACTGGCTGTGCTGGGGTCACAGGAGTGCCAAAGCCGAGAGTAGGGTAAGCAAGGTATGATGCTAAGAGCTGCCTGAACTGCTGTGGGACTGACACCTACATGCACAGCAGTCCTGGATCCTGCTCAGCTTCATGGAAACTCAAGTGCAGCAGAGAAGATAAGGCTGCAAACCCAACCCTTTGGGGAAATCCTTTCCTCCAAAGCTGACACCCTATTCTGTTGCCCTCCCTAGGGGCAGCCTTCTCCATAGTACCCTAAGCTCCAATTCCTTCATCCCAGGCAAGTCCTTGCTCTCCAGCTCGAGGAGGAACACAGCTACCCTTGCCATCACACCATCCTGGCTCAGGAGGCATTGCACCAGCACCCAGTGCTGCCTGGCTATACTGGTGCTGCCCTGTGCAGTGACCCATGTCCTGCTCTAATTGGTGTTAATAGATCAGGGGCAATGGATACCCATTCACACCAGGAATTCCCATCCAGTTTCTAAGGAGAGGCCTTTACATCAGTGGTATAAAAAGAGGCTTTTCATTTCAAAGTACCTTTTTAACTGTTGCCTTTAATTAACTTATTATGAAATTTAAATCTCAGCATTTGGACAACTGATCTGACCTTACAAAAGAGGAACTGCCCCTCTATGAATCAAAAGAGCTTCACTTTCTGAGCCCCCCATCCCTGGGAGAGGAGGTGAGATCAGGTCTTCTTGTCCCATGCAGATGAAAAATACGGAAGACTTGTGGTGTCTGGATGAAGTGGAAAAATGCTGCCTGGGCCAGCCTTTGCACACCAAAGACTGCTCCTGGCTGCTGCACTAAAGAGCTATAAGCTGCAGCTGATTTTCCCCTTTTCAGCCGCGCACGGTCCAGGGCCTTGCTGGAAGTCCACGTGTGGGACTTCGCGGCGGCTGCGGCTGGCAACTAGTAAGTGCTCGACACGTCAGTGCGAGCTGGGACATCCTTGCTGCTCGCGGCCATCCAGGAGATGGCACTGTTAAACTACTGAGCCTTGCCACCCAGCGTCCTTTTTTCCCCTCCTATCTCCCCCTAGCAAGTTTTTTTTTCACTGCCTTGAGGATGATGATACACCATTGCAAAAACTAGGCTGGAAATAAATAAAGGCTCCTTAAACAGATGATGTTCTGATTGCACGAGTGTTTCTCTCTCGCATCGATTTTAAAATTCTGGCTAGATAAGATGAAGATGTTTACTCAGTGTAAAGTGATGTTATACAACTTTTTCCCTTCAGCAGCTGCCAGAACTGCTCTGATTTAACCCTCTGGCACCTGGACCCAGCCCATTCGAAGTCCTTATTTAATTTCTTTTACAGCCTACACCCTGAACGCACAATGCCAATGCAAAACACCCACCTAGCTCTGACCCAGCAGGCAAACAGAAGCTCTTTATCAAGAGGGACACACTACTGGCCCAGCTCCCGCTCCCTGACCAAAGAGCAGCAGTGGCCAGGGACAGCAGCGCCCCAGTGCCTGGGCTGCCGGACAGTGCAACAGCACAGCCCTCCGCTCCTCAGCATTTTGCATCAAGATTTGCTGACCCAAGGGGACATACGCTTTCCTGCTGGGACTCGGTGTATCCCTAATCCCCAGGGAGGAGGCAGCAATGCTGTGGGGTTTCCCAGAACTCATCTGTCGGCACTTTCATGTCCCAGCAAGGCCCCACAGCAGCATGGCTTGCTCACTGAAGGGAGGTGACCGAACAAGCTGCTGCAGTTCACAGCACCGCTTTGAATGAGCGTGGATCTGGAATAAAATTCAAAGTAGAAAAAACATTGCCAACACATCCTGAGATTACCTCCACTCACACTCTTACAAATACAGACATTAGCTTTCCTCATGAACACTCCCCACTTGCAGCATGCGAATTGCAGTGCAAAGCCCCATCATCCAGGAACTGCTGATATTCCTGCAACCATGTCACTGGGTTTTTCTGCAGGAAAAAGATGATGATGAGAACTTATTTGCTGGATTTTTACTTCTCAAACTTGTTTAGCAGCAGCGGAAGCTGCAGGTGGGAAGAAACTAGCCAGCCATGACCTGCTAGCTCTCCTTAAGCCACATCTGTCCATGGCTGGAAGGAAATCGGTGGCCAGAGGCTCAGCATGGGAACTGCTCACCTACACCAATTCTGCTTCAGCAAGTTCACAAATGGATGCTGCTCCCTTGAGCAAGGAGGTCCACAACTTCTCAGCCTGCTTTCTTCATGTAACAGCCCAGATGAGTCATAGCAAAGATTGCAGTGTCCGTGTCTTTTTTAGTGTTTTAGAAGCTCTCATAACCACTTTTTCCTCTCTGAAACTTGGCCCTTCTCTGCCACAATTGCAGAAATTACCAGCAAATGAGGCATTGCAAGCTACATGCTCTGGGACAGTGGTACCCAAGTTTCCAGCTGGAGACAGGCCACAGGCTCCTCTCACCACAGGAGTACCACATGCCTAACCTTTTCTGAACATCACATCGGTGGAAGAGCTGACTTGGGTACATGCACTCAGCTCAACACCTTTCAGAAACGTTGCCTTTGCTGCAGGCATTCACTCAAGCCTGCACCACCCAGCTTCCTACCAATGCCATTAGGGGGATGTGCTTGTGGCAACAGTGCATGGCGTTTTCCAAAAGCTCCTGGGATTCATTAGAGGAGCTACCCACAAGCACCAGTTTTTCTGGAAACGAACCCAATTACCGGCTTTCCTGAGGACCTGGTGGCCCCTCCTCTCCCACAGAGAGCTCACACCTGGCTTCCTGATACAGGAAAGACTGTCATGAAACACAGAGGGGGCTGCAGTGCTCAGCTGCTTACCTCTGCCATCACAGGCAGGCCTACTGCCTGCTTTGAAGGACTCTCCAGACAGCCAACAAGAACCTCGCTGCAAGCCTTATGAATTGCCCCAGTGGGCCCCTTGTTGGGGAAGTCCAGTGTTGTACACCAACACAGTGCAAGTGCTTTGGAAACAGAAACTTTCCAATCAAGCAATCATCTTGATTTTTATTGAAGCCACTTTCTTAGGACTTTACTGTGCGAGATATTTACCACTGAAGCGTTAATGCCTTAAATGTCATCCGTGTCCATAGTAAGATATTATTTTAGCCTCTGCTGACTAGGCAGAGCTTCCTCTTCATTAACCAGAGCAACACTAACCCCAGCACAGTGCTACTGTTATCCCTTCTGACCCCAGCAGCCAGCCAAAAATGTTGGGAGTGGTATATTTCCATTACAAGTGGATTTGGTTGCTGAACGCACTGTTCCCTCCATCCCTTGTAAAGAATGCACAAATTCCATTTTTTTCCCCCTCCCCACCCCATGAACACAGCAGAGATCAAACAACGTGAAGCAATGTATTTGCTCGCATTCTCATGTCACCTGCTGAAATCCATACTCTATTTGAAAAAGCCTCTTCAAACCTCAACAGCAGCATGGCTATTCTTGCTACAGGACTTAGGGGCACTGCCAGCTGTGGCCACCAACCCCTTCTCTGCCAGAGGTGACTACAGAGGGGACAGCCAAGCATGTGTACCTGCTCCCAAGCCACCTCCAGTAAGAGGCTGGTGCACCAGCAGACCTGTCAACACCAAGAATTAATATAGCCACCCATCCCCTGCTGGAGATCCACAGCCAGGTCATTAACAGCTTCATCTGCCAACACAAGACTCAGCAGGTTTTTAGTCCTTTTCTCCCGAGAATTGCCCTCAGATCACTGCCCCTTCCCTCCTCACAACGCCCATCTGCAGCTGTGTTTCTCTCTCAGGCCTGCACATCCATCCCTGCCATCCCACAGCAAGCTGGTCCTACTGAGAAAATAAACGGAAAACGCTGCAGGGAAGGTGCTGGGTCTGTGTCTTCCCAAGTAGCTCATGTGGGAGTCAGAAAGGAGGAACAGAAGAAAGGGGAAAGATGGATGGTGTGTTCAGCAGCTGGTAGGCATTAGGACAGCCTTACTCTATCATTAAAAGGACACCATCACTTCTCCCTGCTCTCTCAGTCCTGTATTTTCTTCTCAATCCTTTTGCATTCAGCTAGCTGAAGCCTCTGCTGCTGTTGCGAGTGTGTTTGAGGCAGGGCCTCCGGTATTTCCACCTTTCAAATACCCTTGGGGTCCTTACCTGTTTTCTGCTCCTGCCATAAACAAGGGGGAAGGCCACAGGTTCTCCCTCCATCACCCGTTTCAGATAAAGATAAGCCAGCAAGGTTTAGTCGGTCTGTGATTTCAGTCTATTAGTGTCTACAGCAGCCCTCACTGAAATGAATAGGAAAAAGCCCATTTAACTCATTAAAGTGGGAATTAAATTCCTTCTTTTCCCAAGCAGCCTTGAAGTATTGCTTTCTGCTCTTCAACACTACTGCATCCTGCCAGGAGGGGCTGAAACAGCCCTTTCTACTTCTGCTCAGTGTCACAGGAGTGAAACTGGGGGACAATGAGTCTGATTTGAAAACTGTACTTTAACCTGTGTTGCCCCATGTAAGGTCAAAATAATGTTTTCAAGAGGTTTGATTCTGTCTTCTCTTGCAGAATTTCAAGGCTGCTTGCAAAAACATCATTATTGAGTTTCTGGTCTTTTTTGGGTAGTTTCTTGTGGCTTGAGAAATACTCGATCTTCCCCCATTGAGGAAGGTGGGAGGGATTATGCATGCTTCCTTT
>JANRGW010014688.1:0-31203 GCA_024733675.1 Psilopsiagon aymara | reverse complement strand
CTTCTCCTCAGGGCTGCTCTGAATCTCTTCTCTGCCCAACCTGTAGCTGTGCCTGGGATTGCTCCGACCCAGGTGTACGACCTTGCACTGGGCATAGTTAAACTTCATCAGGTTGGCATCAGCCCACCTCACAAGCGTGTCAAGGTCCCTCTGGATGGCATTCTTCCCCTCCAGCGTATCAACAGAACCACCCAACTTGGTGTCATCGGCAAACTTGCTGAGGGCACACTCAATCCCACTGCCCATGTCACTGACAAACTTGTCACTTCCCAAACTTAGCCAAAGACAGACCTTGGACCCTGCAAAAACTCCTTCATATTGATAGAGATACCCAAACATGACTTAAAGCTACTTTGCTGGGCAAGGCAATCACTTCCCTGGACACTGAGTGAGATCAAACATTTGTCAAACATGCCAGGACTTAAGGCATCTTACAGCCCGTTGCCTTTTAGCTTGCATATGCTCTGGAAACCAGGTGTAAAATCTACACAGTGAAGATTCTCCACTCCCTCTCACTTCATGGTTATGTTTGTTATTTGCAGGCACTTTGAAAAGACTGAAGGGGACTGCATGAAAGCAAAACAAAATAGGGGCTTATGTACTTGCAGGTCATATACAATTCTTTCATGAAAGGTGCAATCATGTAAAACACCTACGATTTGTATTTCTTCTAGCAAATTGTCTGTGACAGTGAAGTGAGATATTTTTCTTCATTAGCTAGCTAAACATCAGTCTCTCATTTTGAATATTTTATACTTCCATAAGACACAGACACATATTATGCTATTCTATCTCATCTGCAAGGATATCTTGATTATCTTGTGGTGATTTGCAATTCCGCTAAATTGCATGGAAAAGGATTTTTTGTTCTGTTTTAAATGAAAACCATAACACAGTCTTAGTTATATAGAGGACACACATGTCTCCATGGCAAATCTCAGATGTAAGCAGGTTGTCAGTGGAAATATCCAGTGAAATAATTTTTGAGAGTTTATAATTTTCTTTTCCTATTTCACCATTCCTTTGTCCAGCTTAGTCTGTTTGGCTGCACTCTCACCCAAGCTGTGAGGTCTCTAGGCCAGACTCAGCGTGTTAACAGTGCCTAGTGCGATGTCTGCTTATCAATATTGTCAGCTCTTACTTAAAATTAGCAGGTCAGCTACCGTACTATATCCATACTAGGATGGTGACCAGTGAAACAGAAGTGTTATTTTATTCTATAATATGATTTTAGGGCAATATTCCTACTATTAAGTGATATCAAATGAGAGAGAAAAATACTTTTTTCTTGCTGGCAGTGAAAGGTGGCAATGAGGACAAGGTAGAGCTCTGGGTGGCACTGTGTTTTGTAGACAGAAAAAGGTGGCAGAAGTGGATGCATCAAATTTACTTGTGCTAAAAACTGATCAATTAATCAGGCACAAACTAGGGCTCAATTTCTGTTATTGAGATCTGAGGGCATAATTACACGAGCCACAGCACTTATAAGGACGTTCAACCCAAACATGAATTTATTTGAAAACAGGGCAAACACATTTGCATACTGAGTTCATATTTCTAGAGGAAGAAATCTCTGCACTATGCCAAAATCAGAATTCAAATGATCTAATATGAAATTGTGAAATGTAATGAATGATTTAATAACATGATCAGCATTAGCACAGATGGCTCACCATGTTGGTACTTCACTCTGCCTTGTGAACTGGGAATGGCTGAGAAATGCCACACGTCTCTATTACCCAGTATTATCCTTAGTGCCAGCACAGTGCTCCACTAAAGACGTTCTAGTGCCAGAACATGAAAGTTATCACTCATATTTTGACTGCAGAGGAAAAGCCTTGATTTATAACAACTGCTGAGTGGTTTAGAACAGGATAGAAGTGATCTTTGATCTGCTCTGGGAGACATGCCCTACAATCATATGAAGTGAAGCAAAGCAGAGATTTCTACTAGTGCTATTGAAAAAAAAAAAAACCCAAACTGATAAATCTAAGGAGAAGGAAAAAGTAACAATGAATTCTGAAGCTCCTGGGTTGGACAGTAATATAACCTTAAAAAGTGAATAGCATTTGTGTGCATTTCTACAGTTATCTTTGATGGAAACTAGTTTTTCAGATGATGACCAGACATTTTCTGAGATTTGCAGTTGCCAGCAATTGATGAGAACTGATGTGTATTTAAGGGAAAAAAAAAAAAAGCCCCCAAAAAGCAATGTTTAAATCTGTAATTTGCTTAACCATGAAGACTTACAAACCAGTAGGACTTGTGTTTTAGAAAAAGGTAGGAGAAGGAGGAACAGGAATTAATCACAGGTGCAAAGCTGTGAAGGCAGCTAGTGCCAGGACTGTCACCAAAGTAAATGTTTGTTGTATTATACCCTTAAAATCTGATGGACAGTAATCTAGGTAAACCATAATAATCATTTAAGAACTGTTGGTTTTTTACAAGAAGAATTGTAGCAAAGCTTCAGCTGCCTCAGATAGGGTACTGATTTGTCTTGGCAATAAGAACTGACTTTTTAGCGAATTTAAAGGTTGGAATATGGGAAGTTCAGAAAAATTTTCCACAAAACTTGGGAGCATGCAGATGAGCTTCCTATTTCAACCTACATTGCAGGTTGTCTAAACAAGCACATATTATTTTAATATTTCATTCAGCGCTGCCTCTTCTGGTTTCATTAAAACAGAGAATTACCATTAAAAAAAAAAAAAAAAAAGAGAACAAGGAAAAAAATCTGATTCCTCCTAAGTTCTTGACAAAACTGTCATTGATTTCAAGATAAAAGATTTGATCTTTTCTGCAGGGCTTATCTAAACCCCTATAAACCAGAAATTTTAAAATTTTGCACTAGGACACATCTAGAACTACCAAGCTTTTGTTGAAGCAGCAATGTTTCAGATGCTATAACTCTGAGAAATGGCATGTTTCTTCTGACAGCTGTGTATGATTTAAGGCAGAACTAGAGCGGATCTTGGTTAAACACCATTTGTAGCAATACAGTTGCCCGCACTCAACAGCTATCACCTCCACTTTCGTCTCCTCCTGAGATGTCCTCTTTGATGGCTTTCAATAGAACGAGTTATCTCAATACCTTTCCCCACAGATTGCACAATGAATGCCAGAGCAGTGAAGCAGAAGGTAAATTTGCTTTCTATAAGAGTTTTCTTCTGTTGGAGAGCATGATTGGAAAAATCTGAGACAATGGGTCAGGAGAAGCCACTTCCATCTTGAAAGCACTGTTGCTTGGTAAGGGGTTTTGACTAGTTTGGCAAGGACAGATAAGACATTTGTACATCACTGTAGTGCAAGTTAACTCCTAGAAGAGGTGTTTAACATAGTTTAAAGCCAGTATTTGACCTACCTTCAAAGGCAGTAACTTGTCTTTTAGCACACAGGGCCTTTGGAAGTTGAACAACTTTTATCTTGGTGTCATGGATGGTGATGAAATGTGTTCTTTCCACCTGACAGACGTAAAAAGCAGCAACAGACTAGTGAAGAATTCTCTTTGAAGTCTAATGATCTGTTATTCATCACTGTTAATCAGTGCCCCTCCTGTATATTTGCTGCGCTGCCATGGAAACAGCCATTCAGCCAACCAATTAAGAGAAAATTAAAGTGACGCTGTCAAGTTAAGCATATGCTAGAAATTAATTTCTTACCTGTTTCACAAAAAAACCCCAAACAAAACCAAAACCAAACCTCCAAAATATTTTTAATTCTTAAGAATCCTATATCCACTCATCCTTTTGGAAAAAATTCAGACAGAAGCTACTCCACAAATATACTACGGCTATGTGGAGTCTGCCTTCATATGTCCTTTATACAATGGATCATGGGTGACATTACAAGTGCATTTAATAGAATATGCTTTGTTATACTTTGTTTTTATTGTTTTCCAGTCTTTACACAGGAAGCAGGAGACTCCACTTAGTTCTGGATGGCAACTTTTTTTATGTAGCAAAAAAGCAGAGTAGTGCCACATGCACATTGGCACGTTACAGCACATGATGCCGTACTGGCTCTACACTCTGACCCAAGTCAGAAGACCTGTAAGTAGCTTCTCTGAGGGTGTAGTTACATAGCAGCACTGGAGATGCTCTGACGTTGTCTTCTTCCCTTTCTCCATCCCCTCTCCAGCAGTATCCCTACTTGTTCCTCACAGTGGCATAGGTATACATTTGATCTCCCTGAGATGTGAGGGAGTAACACCATCTGGGTCCCTTTTCCTCCTGAACCTTGTCAACTGAACACCATTCCTTCTGGGGACAGTATGTTTCATGGAACAACATTCAATTTAAGATGTCGCTCCTTGCAATGTATGTTCAAGGACAAGAAGGCCTCCAAGATGAAGCCTGATGAAGTTTAAGCTCTCTCAGCCATCTAACTTAAAAACTGTATTATTCCTTTTAGTAGAAAATTGTTCTACTCTATTGCCCTCTGTAGTTCTTTAAGAGTTTCTCTGCTACACCTCCAGTGTGTCCTCTCTTGCAATTCAAGTAGGTTCTCTCCCCTACTCAAGTGGAGGCAGGCAGATACGCAGTGGTAAAGTCAAGCTGCACATTTTCCTGTCCTAGGGGACTCTCTGCTAGCAGTTTCTGGCCCTACTAAGAGCTTCTTGTTGCTGCTTTAGCGGTGTAAAAAGCTATGCTGCACAAAGGAATCTACCAACAGACCCTTACCAAAATGTCACTCTCATGAAGACAGTGCAAAGGCCATCCCCAAAGTCACTAAAGTCAAAATATAACCCTAGACAGAAAATAAGAGTAAATCAGAGCCTGGATGGATAACTCTTCCTGTACTATTCTTATATTCAGATGAAGAAGGTGAAACAATAAATCAGTGCTAATACGTGTGGAGACCTGTTATGTGCTGCATCTTTCTCCAGTGATATATGGTTGAGAAAATGGCTGATGAAAGCAATTATTTATAGCAAGCATAAAAACAGTGCTAGTTAGAACTCAATAGCTGTTACCATCACTTTAACGAAAGCTTGTGAGTGTTATACCAATCTGATAGTGTCTTAAAGTGAGCTGAACTGTAGAGAACTGCAGTTTTGTTTCAGATATCAAGAAAATTGAGTAACAGCAGTAATCAAAATGAATGAACCCTACAGATGCATAATGACTATAGAGCTTTCAGCATCTTTTCCCCCCTTGCTGCTGTTGATTCCAAAGAAGAAATTACTGAATAAGAATCTGCTGCAACTGTCAAGCATGGTACAGTCCTTATGAGGCTTCCTGCTTATTTGAATTCTTTCACTCACCTGGGAGTACCAGGTTCTATCCACAGAATATAGGGGCATTAAATAAAAAAGTAAGACTTTTTAAAATTATGACTTGGCTTTGACCTCTATTTATGGATGTATTGTGTTTTTGATTATGTTGTTGCTAAATTTCAGTATATAAAACTTAGCCACAAGTGACCTCATCCATTCAGAAAAGACAATGTCTTAATTGTGTCTCCATATTACATGTGAATTCCTCCAGTGGTTTGTTTTCCTCTTCATCTGAATGTATTCCAGTATTTCTGGAATATGTTTTACTTATGCCTTCTTCCAATTTTACATACACTCTTGCATTAAACTTACCAAACTCATGAATGCTTTTTAGCAGCAATCTAGCATAAAATATTATACTGATACATTAGCATCAGAAACAGAATTAGTGCAAATTATGCCCCTGAAACTAAGTTCTCCTCCAGTCCCATCATAACTCCTAGGATAACTTAAGTCCTTTTCAATTGTGTCCCACAGTCTTCTTCATATGACTTCCACTGATACTTCCCACCTTCAGAAGCTTCAGACATCTGTGTCATGTTTTTATCAAAGAACACAGATGCTGAATTTATTCCAAAAGGTAATTCAAGAAGTCTCCAGTGACTTTATATGACTTTAAAAGCACTAAACATATTAGGCTCACCTAATGTAAGACACCAGACCTACAGCTTGTCTCTGATTTAGAAATACTTTTCATCTTTGAAGCCTTGATATAATCAAATCATGTATGGATATGTGCAAGTCTGCAGGAGCCACAACAATCTTAAACTTTGGTCTGGATTCTTCATAAGTCAGCCTGAGAGCTTACTTTTACAGTAACTTTTTCACTTGATCTAATTTTATCATTACTTTTTTTTTTTTTTCTTGGATATGGGCTGGCAATGAGAGCTCACATCCCAGAAGGCAAACTGTGTCCTGCACTGCATCAAAAGAAGTCTGATGAGCAGGCCAAGAGATGTCATTCTGTCGCTCTGCTCCATTCCTGTGAGACCCCACCTGAAGTACTGCATTCATCTTTGGGGCCCACAGTACAGGAAAGATATGGGCCTACTAGAGTGGGTTTAGAGAAGGGCAGAGAAGATGCTTCGAGGATTGGAGCATCTCTTCTACAAAGACAGGCTGAGAGAGTTGGGGTTGTTCAGCCTAGAGAGGAGAAGGCTGTGCAGAGACCCGATTGCGCTTTTCAGTTCTTAAAGGAGGCTTAGAAGAAAGATGGGGACAGACTTTTTAGAAGGGTCTGTTGTGATAAGACAAGGGGTAATGGCTTTAAACTAAAATAGAGGAGATTTAGACTGAACACAAAGAAGAAATTTTTTATGTTGAGGGTGGTGAAACACTGGAACATGTTGCCCAGAGAGGTGGTAGATACCCCATTCCCAGAAACATTTAAGGGCAGGTTGCTCAGGGCTCTGAGCAGCCTGAGCTAGTTGAAGATGCCCCTGCTCATTTCGGGGGAGTTAGGCTAGATGACCTTGGAAGGTCTCTTCTAACCCAAATTACCCTATGATTCTATGATATGGTAAATAAAAAAAAGGATAAAAATATCATGTATCTCTATATAGTTAAAGATGATATTCTATTTCTACTAGCAACATTATAGTATTTTTGCATTAATCATGTCTTGAGATACTTGTAATCATGATTAGTTATTCATATGCTAACTTCCTTAAATGTGTAGTACAACATTAAGCATACATCTCTTTTTATATGGTTTATGATCTCACAACTGATTTTATCCTTATTTTTAGAAACAGAAATTTTAACTAACCAGACATTAAAAAAGCTGCAAGAGCTGCTGGTACATCAATTACATATCAGAATACTGAGTTCATCAACTTAATTTATTAACTGTTGTTGTTATGTGATATCAATTGACCTTGGAGTATTCTCCTTTGCCTTGAATCTGGGTGGTGTGTCACCAGCTTTGAATTCTGTGCTGTGCTAGAACCTTATTTCAGAATTTATTGCAATCCTGCTCTAAGACACTGTCTTTTCTTCCTTGTTAAGATTAGACTGTAGCACACTACTTCTTATTCTACTCCCACTGCAGTTTTTGTGAATGTATCTACGTGGATATTGTATCAGCGCCCAGCCTACATTCCAGCATATACAAAATAGTACAGAGTCAAAATGTTATGCCAGTTTATTAGATAGAAAGGTGTATTTTGCGTAGGAAAATGAAAGGATATAAAGGGCAGACCACACTGTTACCTCACCTTGCTAGCGCCCATGCAGTGTTGCAGGGTGATTAACTCTCGAACATACGGCTTGCTGCTTGAGAAGATGGGCTAGGAGACCACTCGGCCACAGGACAACAGCCTCTGGTCCTCTGGGACACTGCCAAGGGTGCTAAGGGCTTGCTGCCCTGCCCCTTGCAGCAGGCACCCCAACAGCACCCATCTCACTGCCTGCCGCAAGCAGGTTCACAAAGCAAATCAGCCAGGTTTTATAGCATTTTTATGTTAAACACTAGGTGTCACTAGCATACTCTTAAAGCAGCCTGTTGAAGTTGGCTGCCCGGTGCTTATTCAGCCCCGTACCCAAATGCAGGCTTTTTCAGCGCCTGTACCTCTCTGGCAGAGACCTGATAAACCCTACTCGGTTCCATTACGAAGGTGTTTGCAAAGCACCCACAGCACAGGGTGGCTGCCCAAAGTACGTATTTGCACCAGAAGCAGCAAACCCAAGTATTTTCACAACCACAATTTTCACTGCTTTTGTGCATTCTCTCCGGTCTCAGAAAAACACATGATTAAAGGTTAAAAGTATTACTTACCTAGGGAAAAATAATTAATTACCCAATTATCAAATCATTCGGTCCTATCCCTTCTCTGAAGGACAGCACAGTGGTCAGTTCATACCTTTTAACCGTACTGTGGAAAGTGCAATGTCCTGCTTTGGAAGAGCCATAAACAGGAATGACATTTTTGCTCTAGTGTAATCAAGTTCAAACATTGCCAGAGGGGTTTGTTGGGTTTGTTTTGTTTTTAATTACCTTGATCATGAAATAATATTGGAATAACTGATCTTGGATAATTTTCTATCCTTTGTGCAATTTTAAGAAGTTCTTTGCACCAAGGTTTATACAACGCACCTGTTTTTGTCATATTTGTATATGTTTAACTTCAGTACAGGCTTTTTACCTCTCTTCAGAAAGTCTGTGACTGATAACAGCAGCCAGGGGCCCTGGCACAGGTGAGGTAAACAACAAACAGTGCCAAATGGCACACTAGAAAGTACCTTTCAGCTTTTATGGTAGCTTTGGGAAGAGCTGAGGCATCTTCTTCTCAGAACTTACTGCTAGATACTGGAAAATGTGCAGGGTGAAGTGAGACTGGCAATGGGCAGCACGGCAGCTCTTCCTCAGACTGAAAGTCAAGGAGAGCTGAAAGTGACCTGGAATGCTGGTGTGGATGAGAGTCTAAGAACTGTGAAAAGACTTTCCCTACCTGCTTTTTTTTCTGACCAGCTGTGAGGTTTTCATATATATGTACGCATATATATATGTATATACTGTGCTAAGGATGAACTTATTTAATTGCTAAGGTTACCACTAAGGTCCTCTTTATGCCTACACAGAGCTGATCACACTTTCCTTCAAGACATGTCTTGAGCCCATTTTTGCAAGTTATATTTACTGAGACAGGAAGCCCCAAGGCTCCTCTCCATCCTTACACAAGTCATCCAGTGGGGGTTTCCTGGCCATTCAGGATGGTAATTTAGAGCATCTGATCCAGGGCAGGCAAGGAATACTTTTATATCTACCTTTGAAAGCATCATCCACTCCCTTATCTTAAGGAGCACGTGTAGAATTGCATTAAGAATCCACCACATTGAGCTGAATGGCAACCATTAAAACCTCAGGAATTACTTCCTTTGAAAAATGAAAATACACTCAAGTTCCCTGTTTCCTCTCTCTCCATCTCCTTCCCCACACTTCAAATGCTGAGTAAAAATTGGGTTCATACTGTGCTCTAAGCACCCACCACCTCTGGCCCCAACCTAAACACTTCTTACCTGGGTACCAGCAGTATCTCTGTGTTGCAGGCTTGGGGCAGTCAAGAAAATCATAAAGGCAGAGCCCAAGCTGTCTTATTCTGGCTAGGCATGAAATGAAAGTGAGTAGAGAACAAATGATGCTGTTCATGATAAGCCATCAGGGGATGAAATCTGTGATAAAGCCTTCATTTCTGAATTGTCCACTCTTCCTTTATATTTTCATTGTGAAAAAAGATACCATCTAAAAAAAGGCTGATTTACACAGACATCAACCAAGTAAAATTGCATATTTAAAATAGATTACAAACTTATACAGTGGAATATTATGGATTTTTTAATACATTCTATAAATTTTATATATTTAAATAGGTTCCATGTGAAAAGCAAACTAAGCTTTGTTTTTTTCTGCAGAACTAGCCTGTCTTTCTGACCAAAGGGAATACCCTGGTATTCAAAATGCTGCCAATCTCTTTGTTTCTCCTTCTTAATGTAGAGATTCTCACTAATGACTTTCAGACTGCCAAGCACTTATATAGCTAATAAAGTTGTACATTTGAAAACCAAATTTGATAATACTCATGTGTGTACTTCAGAAAACCATTTGTTTACTTGTCTTGAAGAGCTTCTGTGGTCCTTATAGCACTGTGCCACACACAGTCAGCAACATTGGTGTTCTTCTGTCTTGCACAAGAGATATTAACCTAAATTGGCAGCAGGAAAATTTCCATTAACACCCCAATGGCAAAGAAGTTTCAAAGTGTAAATATCTTTCTAATCCCCTCTCCACACATTGCTTTAAATGTGTTCCAACAGCTTTCAAATGCTTAGTTTCAGCAGTAGCAAAATCAAAATCGTACTATTAGAATTCTATTTATTTTAACTCTAATAGGCAAATATTTTTTTTTGTCCCTGGTATTCCAATATTTAAGTCTTAACTGAAATGCTGATCCACCAGTGTTGCATATAGCACTAAGTTTATGTTGCATGTGAAATTTATCTAGTTACTCAGGTGCTTAACAAGACAAATTATGAAAAACAACCAAAGTTGGGGCTGTTCAGCTTGCAGAAGAGAAGGCTGCGTGGAGACCTCATACCTCCAATATCTGAAGGGAGGCTATAGGGATGATGGGAAGGAACTCTTCATTAGGGACTGTAGTGAGAGGACGAGACGTAACGGGTTCAAACTTAAGAAGGGGAAGTTTAGATTGGATATGAGAAAGAAATTCTTTACTGTGAAGGTGGTGAGGCACTGGAATGGGTTGCCCAGGGAAGCTGTGAATGTTCCACCTGTGGCAGTGTTCAAGGCCAGGTTGGACAGAGCCTTGGGTGGCATGGTTTAGTGTGAGGTGTCCCTGCCCATGGCAGGGAGGTTGGAACTGGATGATCTTAAGGTCCTTTCCAGCCCTAACTATTCTATGATTCTATTTTATGTGATATTTTCAACATTATCCATGAAATCCTGGTGGTACTGAAATCACTAGGAACATTAAAATTAATTTAAACAAAACCAGCATTTTACTGCATCTTTCTGACAAGGATGGTATTACTCTTTTAATAAAATTCCTCAATTCGATTTTTTCACAGATTTTTTTCAGGAGAGAAGCTTACCTAAAATGTGTGATTTATGAAGCAATTAATCCACATACCTAACAGGTGAATAAACACTTGCTGTTTTGCCATTGGACAGCTTCAAGTGTGCATTCGATAGCAATACTAGCAATTCAGAAATCCCCAGTAACATGTTTGTAGCAATCACTCACCATCATCTCCAGAGTGCTGCAGCACTGATGGCAATGAAAAAGCTGGTTTACTACCTTGTCCACCCCACTGAATTCCCATTTTCCAGGCCCCATGTGCCCCTGTTCCTGCAGTGCCTGCTGCTTCCCCTCACTCCAGGCTCTTTGTTCAGCGGAAAAGGAGTATGTATTTAACTCCCAAGACTGCCCAGTCATTTCTCTGTTCCATATTTCTTTCCACACTTTATGGCTGTGTTGGTTCTCTGGAAGTGCTGTACTTTCTTTGGTCCTTCCCATCATCTTCTGCACAATAGATTTTTAAACCTTCACATTTATAAACAGCTTAGATGATTCAGGTTCTTTGCCATCCAAACTGTTAGACACAGCTTTCTATTATTTCCAGCTATCAAACTGCAATACTTACTTCATCCTTCCTTGCAGCCTGTGTTATTAGCATACCCATCTGTGTGGTGTGCCAGTCTGTGTGATTGCCACATCTGTCTGCTTCAAGTCCCATTGACTATCTGCAGATCAAAGCACCACTTCACTATGGCCATTAACACCTTTTAGCACAAGAATATAATTCAAAATTTATTTTTTATAAGGTTTGGTTTTAGGGTTTTGGCTTTTCTTTTTGGTAATTCTAAGAACCTGTTTCAGATGATCATTTTCTTGAGGAAAGTCCAAGTGCTCAGATGCTCTTGGGAAGCAAGTAAAAATAGGGTTGCAGTGTAATAGGATCTGGGGCACATTTCTGTGGCTGTTTATTCAAGTTTTCAAAGAAAAAAAGGAAGGGACTGGCAGCATTTCACACTTAACCTGTATTGCAGCTCCAATGTCTTGGGCACAAACAGTATTTTCCTTGCATGAAATGTCTTGGGCTCCAAATCCACCTCTGTTTCACAGTCCCTCTCAGGACTTCGTGGTAACTGACCTTCCCTATTCATTAAATGTGACAAAATGTTGTTTTTCTCACAGCAGTAAATTGCTCACACTGGCTGTCAGCCTCCACTCTTTTAATCTGGAAATTATGTAATGTGAATTATAAAGATTTTCCTGACCCTTTATGCTTCAGGACAGCTACAGATTAACATTTATTATATGGAAGTTTTCTATTTAATTGCTTTTTAAAGTCACAGATATGAATTGCATAATTTTCTATTTTATTCTCTTTGGTAATGCTCCTTTCTGTTTGAAGCTCCTTGGTAAAGCAATACTAGATCACAGAAATGTTGGCTGAAGTGAATTCAAGCTCAAAATGCAACACGGAGCCCTAGTAAGAAGATAAATCTTTCTGGGCTATCATCTTTTTGTTCCCACATTTCACTGAAATACTCTTCCTGCTGTGAGGGGAGGAAAAGCCTCAAGGGCTCTTGGTATTTCTCTGCTGTGAATTTCCAGCTACTTGTTGTATTTATAGCCACATTATCAGTCTTCATCAGGATGCAGTAAATACCTTTGCAGAGGTCAGTGTCTTGGATTTAGTTCAATTGTTATTTTCAGTGGTGATAGAAGCTCAACTTAAATCACTTCTGTCATATACTTGAGACACTCGGGTTGTTCCACAGTCTCCCTCTCCCTTCTCAAAACGACAGATCCCCTGCTTGGAACGACTTAGAATAAGAAACCCTGCTTTGTTGCCTTCCTGCCTGCTCTCCTTCATTCTTCTTGTTCCCCTAACGTTGGTCTGATCTTTCAGATGCAACAGATAATCTAATAATTTCTGCTGTATCATCTCCTCGTAACTTTCAGGCTCCCAGTCTGTGTTCTAACACTTCCTTCATTCAATTTCACCTTGGGTTACAATTCCATTCTCTCTTTCATGGCCAGTGCCCCTGAATCCCTTTTACTTTTAGCTCCTCCTTCTGTGGACAAATACAAGGAAATGCTCCTGTCTGAAAATCCACCCTCACCCTGCAGTTTTATACTCAAGCAAAACAAGTATTTTTCCATGGCTCAGTCTGCCTCAGGTTTCAATGCTGATCACCCTAGCACTCAGCCATGCAAGATTTATGTAGCATCCAGATTTTCAGATTTTGCACTGCAGGGATTCCTGTCACTTTCTTCTAAGGGAAAACTGATGCTCCCTACAAGGACGTTTCCTCCTGTCTTTCCACACCTATGCCTTCTACCTACCTCCGCATGCTTCACTTCTGGATTTGACACAGACCTTTAATTAGCCTAATTAAATCAGATCAGTGTGTCTCCTTATAGAAATAAATTATGCATTAAAAAGAAAAAAAATTTGATTGGGCTGAAATGAAATGTAACCCCCTCCGGAAAATTCTTGCTCTGAGCAAGTGTCATTTGTAAAATGTGCTAGCAGACTGCCTTCCTGAGACACAAATCTCACTCTCAAATACTTACCTGTGCTTTCCTTGGTCAGTTGTTCTAATAGTTTCAAAATCTAACCCGAAGTCCTCATTAATTTCCACCTAGAAGAAATGCATCCACAACCCTCACACCCTCAGAGGATTTCCCCTTCTCCTTGTCACATTTCCTCACTTCCACCTGTTCTTGACTCCTCTCTGGGATCTCTGTGATCTAGCAGCTTCTCATCAGCTTCAGATGAAGTTTCACACTACTTGCTCTAAAAATAGAAACCTTTTCAAACTGCATAACCATCTTTCTTCTTTCCATTTTCTCCATCTTCTTTCTTAGAACCTCTAAGAAACCTCTGGTGCAGGAGAGTCACAGCGCCTTTGTGTCCAAAGTCCCTCTTCTCTGCGAACTCCTTCAAAGTCCCTCTTCTCTGGAGAACTCCCAGTTCTCCAGAGAAGTGTTCAGCTCTCCTGGCTGTGCTTGAACTCACAGGATACCCTCTCCCTCTCCTGTTACTTTCAGGTGGTCAGTCAACTCTACTTACACCCATTTAAATACCACCCCTGGCCTGCAAATGTGGAAACTGTCAAAACTCTTTCCCTTAGTTTTTAGCCTGCAGCCCTCTGCTTGGCATCCTGTCCAGTGCTGTCAGAATGTTACCTCTCCTATTTGTTTTTTAGGGTTCAATTACAAACATTGGGTTTATCAAGATTTCCTTTTCTGCATCCAGTCAAGCACCTCACACTTCTATCAATGTTATGAGCCCCAAAAGTTCGTGTTACTTCTCTCTGTGTTTACTTCTTACCTCTTCCTGCCTTCTTCAAATCATGTTCCTTCTTCCTTACCTGCAAAACCCATCCTTTCCCATTCCTCCAGCCACCTCTTTTGGCTAAATAAAATCCATTCACTGGAAAGGAGGAGTGATGTCCTCCTCTCTGCTTCTTGAGTCACAGCACTCCCATTTCTAAGAACTTACATTAGTTAACTGCAAGACAAAAGGGCCAATTGTGTACCTAATGTGACTTCTGCTTGTATTTCAGAGCAGGTCCTTTAGAAAAATGTTTAGGTTTCAATTTAAATCTTTGTATTGATACAGAATCAAGAAGTGAACATTGGTAAATTGTTCACTCTAACTTACAGAACAACTTTTGCCTGAACTTTCCTCCACTGAATTTTGTTATACTTCTTGCTGGAGAGCAAAGAACCTTCTGTCCTCCAGATAAAACAATTCTCCTATTGGTCTTTCCTTAAAATAAATCAGCCAAGCACCCTAAACTATGAGCCATGTTTCTCAGGGCTTTAATAATCCTCAGAGCCTTCTCCTAATATTTTTCAAAATTCTTCTTTGATTGTAGAAACCAGAACTGACCAGGCACAGACACAGTTGTCCAGCATAGGTTGCACAGTGCCAAATAAAAAATCTTTCACTCTATCTATGTCACTTGCAGTACAACTTTAGAACCAGGATACCCAGACCTTCCAGTATTAGAAACATCCTGAGACCTCTGTTCCTGTGAACAGGAAGCTAAGAAACTTATGTTTCTGAATGGGGTTTCTAATACACCAAAAAAGATTTCTTTTGGATTGCAAAAATCCATGAAGATCTTGACATTATTCCTCTTTTCATTTCTTTTTCACCTGAACACTTTTGAAAGCATTGGTGAATGTGTTCTCACAAATCTAGGCTCTCCATTGACCTGTGTATGACTTGTTTTCTGGCTCATACACTTCTTCCAACTCTGTGATCCATGGAAACAGCCACTGGACCCAATGGCGTTACCCTTTCTGGGTGGCCCTGACAAACATTCAGGTCACCAAAACTGCTCTCCAGCCTGACAACTTTTACCACTCTCATGGGTAAAAGCCAATTCTTTGCTTAGGCATTTCATTTAGCGTAGACACTCTCACCACATTCACAGATATCTTCAGTTGGTTCCTAATAGTTCTTTCCTTTGATTTCTTTTCAGATTCTTACAGGAAGTAGGACACAGATGAAACACTGAACAGTATTGTATCATACAGTTAACAAGTGAAAAATTAAATAAAAAAAAAGGTAATTTTTTTTTTCATATAGTATTTCCTAAAACTTGCACCAAAATTTCCAGATCTCTCCACATTGAAAAATATTGACAATTGAGCTCTATAGGCTCATCCAACTGTTTTTATACTCTCAGATACAAGATAGTTAGTCCTGCCAATGTGATTTCTATCAGCTATAGAACCTTAGCTGCTGTTAAAATGGAAAGTATTTCCCGCTCATATGTGACCACATAACCTGAATGTTTCTACAAAACACAATTCTCTTTAGTCTTTTACACCTCTCAAATTTTACCAGATTACTTTAGAGATCATACCACTGTCGCAAAGATCATGAAGAATTGTGCACAAGAATTTCTTCTTTATTCCATTGTTACAATTTTGACACTTGTCTTTCCTTACCAGTTTTCTATATTTCTCCATTTCTAATGTATCCATGATACTAGATAAATTCAAAAGAGAAATTTGACAGTGTCATATTGTTTTCTTTTCTTTTCCTCTTTCTAAGTGGGATACTCTCCTTCCTTATTTACTGTACTGTGTTTTTTCTTTAAATGGTAGAATGTACTTTAATGTTCGCAGTCAACAATAATGTGAGTTTTTTTTCTGAATATTTGTGAGTTTTGCTTTAGCTTTTATCTTTTTTTTTTTTAAAGCAGAAAGTTCAAATTTGTTTGTTACCAGCATAAGCTTTATTCTGATTGTCTGTAACAAATCTTAACAAGTTAGAGGTCTCTTTTCTCTGAAGTTGCCACCAAACTTGATCTACCAATCAATTCCTTTTTACATTTCAAAACGAAGCCTTATACAGAAGTCCCTGAGCTCTACACAGCACTTTTTGATTTAAGAAACTGTCACTAGTAACATTTAAAAATTCCAAGGGCATTTTATTATTGGCAGCATGAGACTTGCAGTACAAGACACTCAGATGGAAGTCCTCCATGATAAAGCACTGTTTTTTCCACACATTATAAATACATGTTTAAGATATCATTTACCCAGATCTCCAGGGCAATGCCTGTGGCAGACATTGTCCTGAGTTTTTTCTGTTAAGGCACTGATTCTTAAACATTCATTGCCATTTGGCTTTTAGGTTGCCAGATCTTGAGTATCATCCCCTTTCTGATCAAACTCAGGGTCTGCATAAAATGCCAACATCTCTAAATTTCAGCATCTTTGCCAACTATTCCTAGATTTTGCTTCTTTGCTTCTATTTCCTAATCCTTCAAATACAGACTTTCCCCCCTTTTCACAAACTTCTCTGTCCCTTTCTCCCCCCTGCCCTTCCTTCAAGTCCCTGCCACTCTAACAGTAAATCCACTTCCAATTTATTTGGTCCCTCATACTTTATCACCTCCATTTCTTCTTCTTCATAGACTGTTTATATCCTGCTTTTCCCACCAGCTTCCACAGCTGAATTCCTATTCTCCCCTCCTCTGGCTCAGCTCTCAATTAGCATGAGTTACCTCTTACTCTGCCTCTTCAGCTACTTTCTCAACAGTAACATCATCCTTTTCATCTGGATCTCAGCCACCTCTATCTCATTACCACTTTCCCTTATTCCCCATTACCTTGCTTTTTTTATAAATCCTGTTAGAGCCACAATCTCTGAGAACAAATTAAGCTAAAGCCTTTGCTCAACAAAGGCAACTTCAGAGGATGCTGGAAGTAGCAGAAAGATTTGTTTACCTGCAGCACAGAGTCATTTGGAGGCCTTGTGGTTTCTTGGAACTAGGGTTTTCTGAGGTCTGGAGTTGTACCAAGTTCAACAGTTGTTCTCTTCAGTGCCTGGGACATTTGAGATTTGTCAGAGCATTCTAGGGACCTTGTACTGTAAGCGAAAAGAGCATCATTAGTTTGAGTCTTAGACCTGGCTTTTCTTGACCAGTCAAAATAACAAGAAATATGCATTTAGAGCTCTCAGGAGAGAAGAAATCTATTAATTATTTTTTATTTAGGAAAAAAAAAACACACAAACAAACCCACCTTACCTTGCTTGAGGACTATTTTGTTAATATTATTAATAATACATTTGAAAAATTAAATCCATAAATTGTTTGGTTCAAATGCAACAAATGCAAATATTTTTAATTCCAAAGCAGTTGAAAAATAATGAGATTTTTTCCCCCAAACTATGAAAATTCATTTAGAACTGACTACAAAGTGCAGACAGTAAATTCTGCTTTGAGACAGGAAAGAAAAATAACCAGAATCTCCTACAGAGTCCCTGATGGCTGAATGTGTGAAATTAATCACTGACAGGTGGAAAGGACAATTCTCCATGCAGTGTTGAGCTTCCCATTCTCTGAATGACAGCCAGATAGAATAAGAGAGCCAAAGATAATAAGAGATGCTTTGCTGCATTAACTTTCTGATCACTAACCATGTACCTGCAGCAAAAAGAGGTTTGCCCAAAACCTGAACTGGGTGTACATCTTAAATATGTAAAATATGTATATATTAATTCTGTACTTGCATTTGCCTTGGAAGTCTTCCAAAGTGCTGTCACCATTTGTCACAGCCCTAGTCAAACTCCTCCCTCCGCAGCATTCACTACACTTGAATGTTTGCTGCAGACGCTGAATTCTTGTGGTTTTGGCTCTCCTTTATTCTGTGGAGGTTCCTTGGTGTTCAACATAAAGCCTTATTTTGCGGTAATACCCTATACCACGAGCCCCCCTGCTTCAGCTCCCCTGTGCCCAGACGTTCTACATCTTTGAGACTTTCTGTGAATTCATTCACTATCCCATCCCAAATATATGTCTCTGTGGGGTACTTGGGATAAGGTGAGTGTGGAAGCATAACAAGGCATCAAATGAAAGAACCCCACTTCAGGTCCAGAAGCAAAATAAATGAATCAGACTGTGGAACTCATTGCCATGGTGTGGTCTGGATGCCAAGCACAGCACCGCCATGCCTACCACTAGATAAAGTCAGGAGGCGGAAAAGCAGTCCCCCGGTGTGTGCTAAAAAAAAGAAGAAAATAGTTGTTGACAAAGTCTCTGAGTTGCAGATCAACAGAGATTGGCATAATAAGCATACTGTGTGCTCAAAAAACTTTTTCCTTAGTACTTAATATTGTCCTCTGTCAAAGCAGAATGCTGGGCTGGATAGTCTTTCACTTTGACTCAAAATAGCTATGTACTTGTGGTATAAAACAGTAGGGATATTGCAGAGAAGTATCTAAAACATTTTTTCTGCTTCAAACAATACTGGTAACATAAGGATCTAGAAAATGACAAATACATCTAAAGGAAATGAGTCTTTCTTTGCCTCTCCACAGAAACCAAATGTCTCCTCTGTTGCAGAGAATGAAGAAAGATTAGTTTTATTTAAGCTTTCTGCTTTTCTCTCTCTTCTTAAAATGGTAGCTAAGACAGTCTCCTTTGTATATACCGTAGCCTTTTGCCAGAATAAGACCTCCCTCCTCAGCTCCAAATCAATGTTAGCCGAATTAAGTCCTCCAGCCACCAGTCTTCCAACCAACCCACTCTGGAGGATTTACATAAAAGCAGGAGTGGCCACCCTTTTCTCTTAACAGTGCTTCCCTCTGACCAATTGATCAACAAAACTGCTTTGGCATAAGGCAGACAAAGTTAACTGCAAGCTTAATTCCTCACACTGGTACACATGTGATTTAAAGGAATAATGTCGCTTGAATAGGGGTAGATCTTCGTAAGGTGAAACATGTCAAATGCTGGATATATTTATCTGTCCTGCACTTTAGAACAACAGATGCAGGATAAACATTGTAAACTGCAACTACCAGGCAAAAATACTGACAAATAGCAGGTATTTTTTCTAGATGGGATTTAGGTTTCTACACACGCTTTTAAACATTTCTGAAGTTTTGTGTTTCATTTTTCTTTGTCACAGGTATATATAAACATGCATATGAAAAATCACAATATTTGAAAGTCATGCAGGACATGCAAGATTAATTTAAAAAGCCCTGTTCTATAAGCACGTTTACTTACTGAATTTCTTATCCAGATTTTAAAGTGCAGCTCTGTATTCCATGTCACTCAAATGGCAGTATTTAAAATCACTGCTAACACCTTCAGAAGCTGATAAGCTTGTTTCAGTGCTGTCAGCTAAGTCCCCATACCTTTATCTTGAGTTTTCATATGCTACAAAGTTTCATGACTGCTTACCTCATACTCACAGAATTATTTCAACATTTGCTGCACTTCAATCAAAAAAATCTTTGAGGATCAATGTGTGTCCTGGGGCAGGATTAAGCCCCTGCTCAGTAGCGCACCAAATTAGTCTTTCTGGTGGCCTGATTGCTTTAATCGCTGCTTAAAAAGAACAAAGCTCACATCTGTAAGGATGTGAATATTTTTATATAAATAGGAGCTAAATGCCAAGACTACAGGCAGTTCATAACCTCTTCTCTAAAGCATGTGGTCTCCTCTATTCTGAGGTCCAGCTATTCCGGTTGCCCCACAGTTGTTTGTTTGCAAAGCAGAACCAGGCTTACTGCTTACGATACAGTGATTAAAAGAATATTTGCAGTTCGTTCCTGCATCCAGTCTTACTGCTATACATGCTGCTGTTGTCCTAGCTGTAGCATAATTAGTTTGGCTTTCCTGTCAGTGAGGAGAGCTTGTGCAGCTGAGAGCACTACTGCTGCATGCTACTGCTGCTTTATCAGAGAGCCGTGCCTGTAAAATAATGTCTTCTAAAAGCTGGGATGAATTTCACATTTTTTCATGTGGGAGCAGAAGAAAGCAGAGGTAAATCAGAACTTCCCATTATTCCAATGGTGAGCCGCGGCAGGCAGAAACTGGAGCACTACACAGGTCCAGCCATCTCTTTGGTTGCTATACATTTTCGTTGTTCGATTTACTTTGGAAAAGGACATTCTCTTCAGCTGAGGACCTGGCCCCTGTCAGGGTCTTTAAAATTTTGAAGAATATTTTTTTATAAATAAGTAGATTTTCTGCAAGCAGTTTTTCATTTAGATAAGGATTTTTTTTTTCATAGTATATATTTCAAGAATGAACTGTGGTTGAAATCCTTATTACGTATTATTTTTTCTTTTCTTGTTGGTTTGTTCTTCATTCAGCAATGTTTCAGTATGACATTTTTGATGCAAGTCAGTTCCTGCTGGCACTTGGAGCTGCTGCACCTTAAGCAGTGACAAATTTTAGACTGATTAATGCGGCACACAGTGGAACATTCAGTTCCTACGGACACCAACGTGACTGCAACAATAATAGGATCTGATGGATGTCTATCCTGCCCTGAAAAGCATCATAGTCCACAGTGACTGTTTTCATTGGATAATTATGATTTTTTATTTGGATACAATAAAGTGTTTCTCTAGATTCTGGCCTAATATTGTTTAATCTTGATGCTGTCCACAATGCTTGGTGTTCTTCCCTCCATAAACTGAACAAAGCAGCTGTGTTCTCTTGCCAACCTCAGATTTATTGGGGTATGGATTACACATATTAAACACAGCCATCAGGCCACAAAGGTTCCATCACAATCTGCCTACAAGCAAGCATCATTAAGAGGCAGACTTCATATATCTTCACGACTGATACACTGATCTTTCCCACTCCATTGACTAATGAATTGACACACACAGTGTTCTTCAACATTAGTGTGCATCTCTTTGATTTACAGCACTAAAATAGGTGGCTGTAAGCATCCAGATGCTGATGAATTCCAGACAGCACTTGCATCTGGCTGACCAGAACACTCCCCTCTGAGAAGAACAATGATTGCATCCCAGAATCTTACATAATGAAAGTGGTGGGCCTCACTGTGTCTGCATTTTCACCTCTACAATGCCATCACACTGCTTGCCTTCCTGAGCCAAATCCATAGCTGCTATAAATCAGTGCACATCGATTTACATCAGTTGTTCTCTGAGCATCTTATCTGAGCCTTTTGGTTTGACTGCTTTAAAGATACATTTTGGACCCACTCAACATTGCTTGCTCCCAAGATTAGTCAGTACCAGGGAAAAGGGGCCAAGAGAAGAACAGTGGATTTCTGCCCATGATGGGGTGTCAGCCCTACCAGTCTGCAGCTTTTGTGAGAAAGCAGTGGTCACTGGCCAAATACTGCTCCTGCAAATAGAGGGGAGGAATTAGGTTGTGGAAAGAAGGGGAGTGAAAGGAGATCTGGCCCAGAGCTTTTGTTTGTTGGACTCCTTTACTGGCTACAGGCTCGTATTTTGCTAGCAGCCTTGTATTTATGTTCCCTACAGCACAATTATAATGACTGACATGAAATACAGACTAATTTTGACCCCTTGGAAATTGCCATCACACAGAAGAGTCATCTCTCAGTTTACTACTAAATTCATCCAATGAAACAAGAGTCATTCCAGGTATCATCCATTCTGTGAGCACAGTGAGGCAGGAGCATTTGCTTGGATATGTCCTGTATAAAAAACTGAACACCATTTGCATTGGCAGTTTGTAGTGCACTGCAAAAAAAAAAAAAAAAAAAAAAAAAAAAAAAAAAAAAAAAAAAAAAAAAAGCCAGCAAAAGGTTTATCAAAGTTAAAATAGGCAATACTTATTTTATGTAGCAAATAAATCAGAATTTTAAGAAGTCTGATAACAGGGCTACCACTAAATCATCCTGATCTTCCCACAAAGAGATATTTTCCAGCCTCTGACACAATATTTCAATGATGACTAAAATATATGACTCTTTGTAGAGTCTTGGTTTGTTTGTTTATTTTAATTTCGAGATGCCTCATATATTTATACAGATTTCATATCAGTAACATGTCATGATTTACATCTGTTTAACCAGAGGGTTTGGAGACGCAGGCAAGTTTCTTCCTGCTGCTCATGGAAAAATGGCATGAAAAAATAATTTAAAAAAGACCTGACCAGACACTCTAATGAACAGGATGGGAAAAAAACAGTTCCTCCTTTTAGCTCACTTGCTAAGATGGTCACCTCACTTAAAAGCTCATAAGACTCATCACATGACTAATGTAGCTACTCATCATTTGCAAATAAGTAGTGGGAGTTTTGTCATTGAAAACAGAATGCGGTTCTCTTCGGTAGACAGAAATGTTAACATTAAGGGAAGTCAATTCCATATCCCTTTCAAGTGAACAGGCCCAGAATTTCATTGAAAATACAGGAAAACAAAGCAGAAGAGAATCTAAGTGGTAAATAGAAACTGGTTGTTAAGGTCTGTAGTTGACAAAAGTTGAACCTGGAGAATGAAGGAAAAAAAATCAAATACATAGTTATATCACAGAGGAGACTGTTATGCTACTTGCAATCAAAATTAGTTCGTTTTTCAAAGCTGCTAGATATGAATGTAAGCTGCTTCTGGGCATCTTTATGTGGCTGCTGCTGGCAAAGCAAATAAGGTATTTTGATACTGTTGTTAACAGCATTATAGGGATAAAATGTGTCACAGAGTGACAATGTCATATACAGCACTGCAGCACCAGTTATATAAAGAATAGAAAAATCTTTCCTTTTAATATCTAGCTCATATTGTCCCTCATTGTTGACAGTCCATACTTATTATACTGAACTCAGTAATGGAAAGAAGTGTTTTTAAAAGCTAGGTAAATTATGAATCAAATTTCTAAGGGGTGCTGAGCACATCTCTTCAGATAATCTTCACAGAGATAACTGGGCGAAAAACACTGACTTAGGGCCAGAGCTGAATTTCACCATGAAGAAAAAACAAGCAGCTCAAGAGCTATGCAGGAGTATGTTGCACTGCCCGGAATGAAGAGATGAACTGGTGGTTGCGAGAAGAGGAGAAGATACAAAAATGAGTGTGAGGCACCTGGGAGAAAGACCTGTTTTACACAGTGCTAGGAGGAAGATTTGCTCAGTGCCTGAATCAGGTGTGATAGGGGATCAACTTCCAGAAGAGTCTGTGGAAGGCAAAAGAGCACACATGACAAAACAAGCCCAGGCTATGTACCCACTCACTGAAGGGGATGGTTGAAAGAAAAACACCCCCTTCCTCTCCTGGACAGCAACTATAATGGGTTCCTCAAAAAAAGAGCATCAGGGAAGAGAAGACTTGCAGACATTCACCAGCAGGACCTAATCCCTACAGGACCTGCATATACCCTTTCATGGCAGGAGTCCATGTCTGGTTCCTGTGCAGAGATCTGCTCAGAGAAAAGAACCAGGGAGCCTTGTGGGAAATAGTTCTCTAAAGAGTGGAAGGAGGGAACACAACAAGAAGACGATTTACTGAAATAAGAAGTCTTTTCATTTAAACAATTTCCCACCAGACACGAGTCTTTTTATCCTGATAGTGTATGTACTTGGCTTGTGGGAGTCTTGCTGCCTTAGCTTCCAGAAACCCTCATGTGTTCAAGATGCTGTGAAAGACTACATGAAATTTTACTTAAAACTCCTTTGCTGGGTGTCATTAAACTATCTTGAATTTTCCATCTCCTGATGTTCATCATGCCTTGAAAAGTTCCACTCCAAAAGAAATATTCTGTTCTGTCCTACCCCCGATCTGAAGTAGGTATTGCAGTAAAGAAGAGCAAAGCTTAATTTGTCAGTTCTGAGCTGGAAAGCAAAAAGTGGATATACTTAATATTGCTTAAACTGTGATTACCCTCATGTGCACAACAACTTCCCCATCTCTTTGGAAGGTATAGGAACTCCTTCATGAAAGAACGCCCCAAAAGACTGACTCCATGAGAGCTGGTGAAGACTACCAAGTCAGCAGAAGTCAGCAAAAGAAACCAACAAGTCTAAAAAGCTATTCTTACCATGAAATGCAGATTGGATTCATTTGCATAAACAAACCTACGGAAGAAAATTCTGCTGGTCAATATCTGTAAACTGAAAACACAGCAGAAAATTTAAAGCTCTCTTAAGTGTTTCATGAAATGTGCAGTGTATATTAAAAATACCAAGCCACTTCTTTTAATACACCAATATCCTACATACAGTGCTCAGCGAAGAAGGGCTGGCCCTCCCCTGAGGGTCTCTGTAGAACTTACACAACTCTTTGTATCCCCAGCAACATCAAGCATACACTGTTACTGTTACTTCTTCCTTCTCATTAGCTGCAATTTAGAGATGGGAAGAGAATAAACTGCAGGCAAAGTTTGATCTGAGATGACAGGGCTAATTTTTGGAAAAATGTTCCTCTACTTTTCCAGTTGTCAGATTTAATCTAAGGCAAGCACAGCATGTAGAGAGTAAACATAGCATCCTCCTAATTATATTAAATTACCTCTCAGGAGCTGCTCTGCCCTCTTGTCAAAGGCCGGGACTGGCTTTTAATGATGAATATGAACCTCAGCAGGACATTCTATATCATCATTTAGTTCAGCAAATGTGGACCAGATCAGTAGGATAGGTGCAATTGGATGCTGAAAAATAATTACCTTGGCCTTACCATTAAAAATTTCTTTCTTGTATCCCCTTGTGATCTATGAACAAATTACTTTATTAGGAAATCATTAGAGCTCAATTTGTCTCTATATACAACAGACATCAATATTCATTTCTCATAATGGAATGACACATTCTTGCCATAAATTTGTATAACTACATAGTCAGTTATCAGTTTGGAGTCATTACCAACCTTAAAAAAAGACTCTTTTTACATAGTAAGATGTTTTTCTTATGCACCAGCTTTCAGCAAAAAACTGGGCAATATGAACTTTATTGTTAGGCTATTAGCTCAGATAATCTTTGTGGTTTTATGCCCCACTGCAGAGAGAAAATTTTTTATGTGGCTGATCTCTTCGTGCTACTGAAATATCCAAGTTTGGCGGGAGCAAAATAGCTCCTCAAATAAATTATACTATTATGAGTACGCTACTATAATCAAGGCCCTGAGAGCATCCCACTCAGGGCATTGATGTCAGCTCTCAGTTTATGCAGGGCAGTGGAGAGGCATCCCCAGAGATGCCCTGCAAGCAGACCCTGGCCATGGCTGACCCATCTCGCAGGAGCTATTGGTCCTTGCTGTGCTATGATAGTGGACTCAGGGCCCCTTGGTGGCCCCATGTGGTGACATGGTATAATTTCAAGTCATATCAACCAGTTAGCTGGTTTGTTGACTATTAAAATTTACAGAGCAGATGTGAGGAGGAAAGGAAACTACAAGTTAGACCCCAGGTCACCTTGTGTTACAAATTACTTTCACATAGTTCAACCTTTGCTTTCACACAAGTGCAGGTTCTCACTGAAGGCTGTCATTGCAGAACTGAGTAAAATGACAAGCTCCAGTTAATTTCCTATAGTGGCAGTTGGATAGTCACTTGCTGTTGAAATGTGCCAATATATAACAGTTGACATATCAGTACTTCCCTGAACATCGTATATGCCCATAAAAGTACTTCTTATACTGGGGCTTTGTCCTGGGTTCAGCAATAGCAGTCATTTTTCTCCTTCTCGGTAGCTGGTGCAGTGGTGTGTTTTTGACTTTCAGCCTGGGAATAATGCTGATAACACTGATGTTTTCAGTTACTGCATAGAAATGTTTGGTCTGGCCAAGGGCTTTCTGAGTCTCATGCTCTGCCAGGGAGGAGGGTAAGCCGGGAGGAAGCAGAGACAGCACACCTGACCCAAACTAACCAAAGAGGTATTCTATACCACAGTACGTCATGCCCAGCATATAAACTGGGTGCAGTTACTTGGAAGGGTTGGGTGCACTGATGGGTCGGGCTTGGTGTTGGTTGCTGGTGGTGAGCGGTTGTATTATCTTCCCTTGTATTTCCATTGTCATTATTATTGGTGGTAGCAGTAGTGGGTCTGTGTTGTACCTTTGTTACTGGACTCTTCTTATCTCAACCTGTGGGAGTTACATTCTTTTGATTCTCCTCCCCATCCCTCTGGGAGCGGGGATGAAGAAAGAGGAAGGAGTGAGTGAGCAAACTGCATGAGTTGTGACTTAAACCACAACAAGCTTCTAAATTTCTCTTTTCATGTGTGCAAGCAGTCCCCCGTTTTCTTACACAGCAATTTTTCTAGATTTGGTATGCCACAAACATTTGAGAAATATATAAATGATTGCCTATATCCAACAATGTGACCACAGATTTCGTGGTTGTTTCAGAAAAAAGACACTAGTGGATTTTTCAAAAATATTGCCTTAGAACCTGACAAGGAGTAAGAACATTCTCAGCTTACTTATTGTAAGTTCCCTTTCAACAGGTACATACATATAAGCAAGCATCTGTTTCCAGTTAAAAAGTTGTCAGTCCAGAATCATGCTTGTCCCATTGTCGATACTCACAACCATTATGCACTCAAAGGCTTTTTCAGTTGAACTCACTCCACCATTGCTCTGTATCACATGCTACCAGAGTCCCAACTTCTCCATTTGTTACCCTTTTGAATCCCTCTGGTGGTGGCCATGGGTGTCAAGGCAGCTCAAACCTCTGAGGAAATGTAGCACAAGTTGTGGCACTCAGCAGGAAGCAAAGGAAATGCCAGATTCTCTGCAAAGCCCTTGCAAGTACTTGATCTATGGCACTAAAGCTGTTAGAGCAGTAGGTAGAAAATAAGCATTTCAGGCCAACTCCTCACACAAAAGGAATGAAGCACTGAAGTCATCAATATAAGTAATATAAATCAACTGGATAGGCAGCTGGAAAATGACAACTACCTATATTATGAGACTTAAAAAGGAAAGACAAAATATAGGTGGATTTTCATCTTTTGGGTTCATAAGGCTGTGTTTGATGGACCACAAGGTCTTGCTGAACTTAATGGGCCAAATTCCTCCCTAGGGTAACTATTAAGCTCAATTGAGTACTGTCAGGATGCAAGAAAATTATGTATGCTACAGCAGCAGTTTGAGGGGCTTCTCTTTTAAAAGCTGCCATGCCATTGATGCTATGTTAGTTCCAGGGCCAGGAAGCATATATTCAAAACCGCAGAAAGCAACAGAAAGAACAGTGTAGTATGGAAACAAGCAGAGAATTGGTGTTCTCAGCCAGCACGAACTGAATGGCTACGAAAGAGCTCAATTCTTTGCTTCCTGCAAACTGCGTCTTCCAATTATACTAATTCTTTTATCTTTACCTTGCCTGTCTGACACCACCCCCAAGTCAAATTCTGCCAGCATGTCTGGAACAGTGCTCAAGAAGGGACTCTGCTTTGCCCAGGGGGAAGTGTCTTTAAATGTCATTCTGTCTCTCTTTAAGTTACACAAATTTCTCTTGTTTTCTGACCACCTCCAGCTCCAAGTTCAGTCTGATAGACTGACAGCTATTCTTGAAGCTGACTATTACTCAGTGGTTTCACTCAAGGACCCCAAATGAAAAGGAACAGGTCTCCCTTTCAGCCTTGGAGAGTAATTTTCAAACCAAGGTACTCTGAAAGTATTCCAGTGAAGGTGACGACATTCCTATACAGTGATAAAAGTTTCTACCAACAGTAGACTTTCTTGGACTTGGAATGCAGGTTGGGAAACATTGCTCTAAAAGATTTACTGCCTTAAATGTGTCTTATCTTTTGCTGACTCACAGCAATCAACCAAGAATACACACTTACAAAAAAATGTTAAATAAAACAAGCTGTGATCAAGATGACAAATACAGAATAAATCATTGAGATTCTCACTGCAATCTTATTTTGCTTCTGACCTTGCTGAGAGGACGAAAAGAGACTTTGATTGTGTAACAGAATATTTTGCAAATTAAGATTAAAATACAGTGACTTTGAGTTTTCTTAGGTCCACACTTCCCTTTGGTTTCACTCGTCTTTTTACCTTTTCTGTTTCAGCTTATGGGCCAGCCAGGTTAACAGTCTGACCCTAGCAGTGAACACAAGTATATAATAAAAGAATTAAAAATAATTAGTACCCACATGGCACTCACCAGTACACTGCTGATGGGCCAAGAACCACTTTCTTTTGTTTCGAACCTGGTTCTGACAAGTGCCATGCATTGGCTGAGAGTACAAGAGTACTGGAAAAGACAGTGGAGAATCAACACCATCCATGTCAAGATGTTGTGGGTTTCATGTATGTTTTCCTAGGCTGCTCAGTCACTCTTTGCCTTTGTCCATTTTGAGGCACAAGAGCCATTTAGCTATATTTTCGTGGATCAGACATTCCCAAGATCTTGCTGCTTGCCCATTGTTTTACACATAATGCTAGAGAGGTTCCCCACCTCCCCAAAGTGCATTACTCTAAGTTTATATAAACTGAATTTCAGCTTCATTTTGTTAGCGGATACATTAGTAAGTGGTACAGCCCAGTAAAACCAGATTTTAAAATGACTCCGCTTTAGGAAGAAATTTGACACAATTTAGTTGATGTTGAGAATCCCCCATTCACAGTAATTGCTTCTTGGGTGTGCAGTTGAGCAAGGGCTTTAAACTGAAAAAGGGTTGTTAGGAAGAAATTCTTTACTATGAGGGTGGTGATGCACTGAAACAGGTTGCCCAGAGAAGCTGTGGATGCCCCATCCCTGGCAGTGTTCAAGGCCAGGTTGGATGGGGCAGCCTGGTCTAGTGGAACGTGTCCCTGTCCGTGGCAGGGGGTTGCAACTTGCTGATCTTTAAGGTCCTTTCCATGGTTTCCCAAACCATTCTATGATTCTATGGTTCTATGAGTTTATGATTCTATGATTGTGGTAGGTTATTTGGGACTAGCCTGGGTGCACAGATTGAAAAGTATTTAGTAGTCAGAATACATCTTCCAGCACAGTTTTTCCTAAGCTGCAGTCTAGATTGTGCACTCAGAGACTTTTTGGCAATTCAAAACAAAGTGCAGTAACTGAGAATTATAAAATTTTCTTCAAAAATACATTATTAATTACAGTTAAAATACTAATGGGGCCACTCCCCCAGTAACTTCTCTCCCTATTACACTGAATAACTTCTTAGCATCAGTAAACTTTAGATTTTACTGCTCACTGTATTTTCAATGTTACTTGTCAATATATTGTATTTGAGAATGTACTCACAAATCAATCTCAGCCTAACACACAGATCCTCCTGCAAAGCAGATCCTTTTGATGGGTGCGTCAGCTTTATCTGCTAACCCTCTTGGAACTGAAATTGTTTGGGGCATGAGTCATATCTGAAAGTGACAGTTTCAGCTGTTAGTCTGACAACTTTATATTAAGTCTCTTGAGTTAGTCTTTTTGTTTTCTTACAGCATGTCAATCCACACCATTAATGATGAATCGTCTGGGCACCTTAAACCTGTCCTGCCTTAAACTTTTTATGAGTACCAGCTATTTTTGGGTGCATTGTACACAAGATCTACAGACAGATGTAGAAATAGAGTAGATGTTTCTCACTATCTTACTCTGGAGACTAACACAGATCTGATCCCATTTATGTATCTGATCAGATTTGGCTAAAGCCCTTTTTATCCTACTCATGTAGTCTGCTTTTCAGCTGGATGTGTTCTTTGTGGTAGCTTACTATTTATTTGGCAGAATAAAGAATTTAACCACTGTAGCAGACATGGGGACAGATAAATTGGGAATCAGTGAAAACAGCCCACCAAGAGGAATTCAGGACATCTTCATGTTTGCTACCATTTCTGACAGTGCTTATCTGCTCCCCAGCTGGTTGGTCCCCAGCCCATAATGTTGCAGGGGATTAGTCTGTTCAAGGGACAGGACCTTGCATTTGTCCTTGTTGAATTTCATGACGTTCCTGTTGGCCCATTCCTCCAGCCTGTCTAGGTCCTTCTGAAACACAACTCTGCCATCAAGAACATTGACTGCACCTACCAGTTTGGAAGGCAGATGTAGGGACTGTGAGAATGAAGACCTTAGGCCCACTCAAGGAGAGGATCAGGTTTGAGACCATCTTAAAAAGCTGAACATGCACAAGTTCATGATTAAATCATCCGCGGGCCCTGAATGAGCTGGCAAATGAAGTTGCTAAGCCACTGTCCATAATATTTGAAAAATCATGGCAGTCAGGTGAAGCTCCCAATGACTGGAAAAAGGGAAATATAACCCCCATTTTCAACAAGGGGAAAATGGATGACTGTAGTTCCAGGGAACTACAGATCAGTCAGCCTCACCTCTGTGCCTGGCAAAATCATGGAGCAGATTCTCCTGGAAGGCATGCTAAGGAACATGAAAAACAACAAGGTGCTTGGTGACAGCCAGTGTGTCTTCACTAAGGGGGAATCCTGCCTGACCAATCTGGTGGCCTTCTATGATGGGGCTACAGAACTGATGGCAGGAGTAAAGCAGTCCATGTCATCTACCTGGACTTGTGCAAAGCATTTGACACCGTCTGACATGACATCCTTGTCTCTAAGTTGGAGAGACATCAATTTGATAGGTGGATCTCTCAGTGGATAAAGAACTGGCTGGATGGCCACACTCAAAGAGTTGTGGTCAACTGCTCAATGTCCAGCTGGAGACAAGTAATGAGTGTTGTTCCTCAGGGATTGGTATTGGGACTGGTCTTGTTCAACATCTTTGTTGGTGACATGGACAGTGGGATTGAAAGCACCCTCAGCAAGTTTGCCGATGACACCAAGCTGTGTGGTTCGGTTGATAGCCTGGAGGGAAGGAATGCCATTCAGAGGCATGCTTGTGACACTCTTGTGAGGTGGGCTGATGCCAGCCTGATGAAGTTCAACCATGCCAACTGCAAGGTCCTACACCTGTGTCAGAGCAACCCCAGGAATAGCTACAGGTTGGGAAGAGAAGAGATTCAGAGCAGCCCTGCAGAGAAGGACTTGGGGGTGTTGGTTGATGAGAAAATGAACATGAGCTGGCAGTGCGCACTCAGAGCCCAGAAAGCCAACAGTATCCTGGGCTGCATCAAAAAGAGCGTAACCTGCAGGAGGTGATCCTGACCCTCTGCTCTGCTCTCATGAGACCTCACTTGGAGTACTGTGTGCAGTTCTGGTGTCCTCAAC
>JANRGW010014687.1:0-17550 GCA_024733675.1 Psilopsiagon aymara | reverse complement strand
CACTTAGACTGAATGAACACAGAGGCACGATACTGTTCCTACACCAGGTATAAAGTTGCCAGACACAAATCTGATTTTACAGAATAGGTTTTTGAACTTAGTGTCACAATGTTTCCACTAGGTACAGTGAAAGATATTTTTGAGAAATTGCACTAGTCCTTGCATAAAGAGCCCCAGAGATTCATCTGAAAATGCTTTATAGTTGGAAAGACTCTTTGAAGAAAAAAAAGTAAAGCTCAGAATTGCCACAGCTCGTCATGTTGATTCACTGAAGTTAGAGCAGCTGTCGAGGTGAGATCAAGTTGCCCTGGCAACAGCACATATTGTATAACAGTACCACACCACCATCAAACCATTGAGGTGAGAAGTAGTTTAAAAGCATTACTAAATTTTTATGATACGTCTGCTACGTTTTCAACCTTGTGGTTGGCTGAGTTTACCCAGCTTCGCCTTCTTGGAGCCTAGAAAGCTCAGCTGCTGAATACTGTTTGGTGAAGAAAGGGCGGTGTGGTGTGTGTAAAAATGCCTAATTTCTGGGGGCTTTTTAATTGCTGAAGTTAAGCTGTCTCTGCATAACTGTTGTTATTAACTATGCTCATGCTCACAATGCAGAGTTACTGCTGTATGTAAATGCATTTTCTTTCCATTTTATATCTTCTATTACAAGCAAGAGGGTTTTTTTTTTCCCACTGTTTTGGGTAGTAAAAGCAGGAGAAATTTAGAAAAATATATTAAAACTTGACAGAGAAAGCCCAACAACATGAAATTGCCCTGGTTTTATTCTTGCTTTACAGATCTGGGTAAAGTCCTTTAAAGCATTCAAATACTGAGGTTTCTGTCTTTTGTGATGACACCTAGGTACTGTACATTCTTTCCAGTTGCTTGCTTTCCAATCCTTTGTGCTTCCCACAGCTGTTTAATTTGATGGAATATATAATCACTTCCAACTACGTTATTCACAAGGCTTATTTGTTTGTGTGCACCATCCTGTGCATCGTACATTCAACTTCATGAACTTAGAGAACTTCAGCTGTATTACTTTACCAGTTCTGTGGCCTCCAAAACATCTCTAAGGCTCTTTTATTCATTTATTTACTAACAATATGTGTCTTGGTGGAGTGATTGGTCTTGTACATTTTTGCACCTACCTTTACCATTATTTCACTTCTTTATGGTGAATTTTGACAATGATTCGTATCACCTTGAGTCTTTTTTGGGACTGTAATATTTAGATGGCTTTAATTAGAATCCAGGCCAAAAGCAGTGGTAGGTTATTTCATACTTTTAAACTTAAATCTGAAAACAAAAATTGCAAAAGCCATGAACAAAATGTGGTATCAACTTTAAGCAGAGAGGAAAAAAGCAACAAGAAGAAAACCCTGCAAATCACAAACATCTGGTTAGAGTAGCGAGTCCCACGTAACCTAAAGAACTGACTTCAGTTGCCATGTCCAGAAAGCAAACCTGTGAGATGCTGCCCAAAGCTCTAGTTAATAATTACTGCATACAGCTTGGAGTTGGCCCAGATTCTACAGTGCTGTTGGATCCTCTCATGGGTTCATGCATACCACAGTGATTATTGAATGCTTTTCCAAGGCCCATTGTATGTTCTTAATCGTGGGATTTAGTGCCTCTAGTGTGGAGTTGTGAAACTATTTTACAAAGCTGTGTCCGCAGCAGGTACCATAGCATTTCTGCTCTGTAATGATTGCATGGTCTGTGTAAGTTCAGTTGGTTTTAAGTGTGCCATACAGACCTGAATGAAATTATTTCTTGTACCTGAGAGCTGATCTAGTTGTAAATTATCTTGTAAGAGTTATTCATAGCATACTTAAGCGTTGTAGTCACTTGCTGCTGCTGTTCTTCAGAATCAAAGGATGTTCAAAAGGCATTTTTCCTGCTTGCCTATATGTCTGTGAACTGGCTTGCACATTCAGTGCCCTGGTTGGCAAAGAGAGGCTCAAAGATATGTCCTTGGGCGCAGTTTCAACTGCCACACTTGGAGTAAGGGCAGTTGGGTGGTGCCATATCATATTATGCTGCTCATTGAGGTTACAGCTGTTCTGGAGCTGAGAGCACATTACCACGCCTGCACAGGTACTTATGTTAACCTTATTAAAAGTTAGGGCTCGCTAACCTGGGTGAAACCAGATCTATCCTACTTCCAGATTTGTGCTCAGTATCTGTTCAGAGTTACTGGGTGCAGAATGATAGAATGCTAACAAAAATGCTTCCTGTGTTTTGTTCTCTTCTGTCCTTAACATAGGTGATGCTGTATTTAATTTCCCAGTATTGGCCACTCTGCCAAAGGATATTTGATTCTTGTGGATTTTGAAGACTAGGAGGAAGAAACTGAAATAATAATGAAGAATCTGAAATAATATTGATGTGGGAGGAATCTTTGCTTATAGTAGACTTTAAATATCTAGCCCAAGGACTACTTTGTTCCTACTTGATGCAGTTCTGTTGTGTAGTTGGACAGCTTAATGCTTCATACTTAAATTAAGGGAGGCTGCATGGAAGCAAGTCTAAAAAATAGCTATCAGTTTGTAAATAATCCTGATTTTCACAATGTAATACGTTTTTTCAGCCTTTGGAATAGGGTCTAGCTACAACACCAGAGGAAAGAACATGTTACTGGATACCTGCCAGATGACCTCCAAGTTTTTAGACAGGGTGATGAGGATTGTTAGCCTGTGGGGCAAGAAACGTTATAAATATTTCTACATGGCCAGTTTGAAATATTCTCTAGATGCTCCCACAATGCAAGTGATAATAATGGTCCTGTTGCTAGTCTTGAGTTTAGCAGTAGACTGACAATATCTGCATTTCTCAGATATGCCTACCACCTTTTGTTCCTGTTGCATCATAGACCCACAAATCTGAATGCAAATCTTTACCAGTAATCAGAATAAAATCAGTTCTATTGAGCTACCTCTCTTTTATTAACCACAAGTAATAGACCTAATAACTATTGCATTTTTTGGCTGAAACATTTTGTTAATTGCTCATTTTAGTTGCTTGGGTGAGTGACCTAGTCTATTGAATCTTCCAGTAGTTTTAAATAATAATTTGATTTTTGGAAGCTATTTTCTATTAGCTGAGGCAACAGAATTATTGTCTTGGCAGTCAGAGCACAACATATGTACCAGAGCAAAGACTACTAGCAAGGGGATCGGAAAACATCAGGCTGATAGTTGTCAGGAACCTTTCTGTCTTCTACATGGAAGCTGTCTCTACCCCATAACTTTGAAGGCAGTTTTATCCTGGTCTTTAGAGAAAAGGCATTACTATTTTTATTTGTTAGATAACCTGCCACTGGGGAATTGTATAGTAGATGAGTTCTTTAGTTCCTCTTCATTTGGGGATTATCTTATTTGTAGGTCAGATCCTTAAAGAAATGTTATTTGAATTCATTCTGTCTGTTTTTATGAAAGTCTGTAAATGAAAGGCACTAATATTAGAACAGTCTTATTTTGGAAGAATTACCACAGTGTTTTATTTTGCATTAGTGTCCTTTATCTGGAACTAACAAGGGCACAGCACAGACCACTATCTGCCCATGCAGTAGACGGAGCTATGAAGTCGTCTAATAGCTTGCTTGTATTTCAAGTCTTGCTGTCTGTCTGTCTTTATACGTGGTTGTCATCACCATTGGAGGTAACTTTCTCTCTTCTCAAGGGAGTGAATATACATCAGTTACAAGCCATAGCTCAGTGGATTTTGTCATGATGGCATCTTGGCATATTTAATTGGAATAGAATGAGAATATTCCTGGAGCCTTATGTCTCTGAAACTTGGGAAAAGACATAGTGAGTGTACACATCATAACTGATAGCACTGGTCTAATATCTACCACAGAACATGTGTGCAGGGACATGTGTATGTACTGTGGATGGAGGCTGGTATGGATGTGCCTCCAGTCTGTCTGCAAGGGTTTTGACTTGGCTGCCTGGCTTCTGTGAATCCTGAGTAAGTGACCATGGCCCTTCTTTTCCAGTTAGGAAAGGTTTCCATGGGGATAAGCAAGTATTTCCAGGGAGGTGTTGCCATGTGGGACCTTAGCTAGAGCACATATATTTTACTGGTTGCTAGAATGGAGCCTAAACAAAATTAACAGATTGAAACAGGAATAGAAAAAAATAATTTAAGTATGAGCTGGTGTACACTTGCATTCTATTGAAGTGAAATTTGCCATTTTCCCATCCATGGAGTCACTTAATGAGCAAACACTGGAGATGACATGGGGATGAGCGTCAGAGATGACAATGACTCCAGCCTGAAAATAAGGGTTGTACAAATAGGAATGTTCTTGATTAATAGTGTGGGATTAATCACTGCAGATGAGATAATAGATTACAGGACTGGATACAGATCTCTTCTGTTATTTGTTCATATAGTTAGTTTTGTTCATAGTTTCTTCATATTTGTTCACATAGTTCATAGAAGTTGTCTCATATAACTTCTAGTCAATCCTTGCCTATTAATATAGTGAGTATCTGTTATGTGATACATCATCTTTTATAAGAGACATTCTATGTGCTGATCCATGTTTCTAAGATTCATTCTGTTTATCTAAATTTTTTCCTTTTGTTTTCCCACTTTTGCACTGCCCTTTCAATTTTATTACCAGGCTAACAAGTGAGAAGTGAACTCAATGTAGTGGTTTAAACAAGAAAGAATAGTCTTGTTAACTAAAACATAAAATGAAAAGTTAAAAGCTATGATTCAGTTTCTGTTTCTACTGTTTATCTTCTTGTTAAACTCACTGTAAGGAGATATTGCCAAGGTAAGATCAGACTTCAGTCTGCAATTTTGTTATCATAGAATCATAGAATAGTTAGGGTTGGAAAGGACCTTAAGATTATCAATTTCCACCCCCTCTGCCATGGGCAGGGACACCTCCCACTAAACCATGCCACCCAAAGGCTCTGTCCAAGTTGGCCTTGAACACCGCCAGCGATAGAGCATTCACAGCTTCCCTGGGCAGCCCATTCCAGTGCCTCACCACCCTTACAGTAAAGAATTTCTTTCTTATATCCAATCTAAACTTCCCCTGTTTAAGTTTGAACCCGTTACCCTTGTCCTATCTGTTAGATGTCAACAAACCTCTACCATAATGAGAAAGCTAAGGAAAAAAACGTTCTGCTTTTGACGTGTATTTGACAGCTTTTTGAAAAGTAACAATTCCTGTCCTGAATCAGATCAGTGTGATTGTGAAAGCAACAAATGCCAGATGCTAGAGGAGCTAAATCTAATGGACTACTACAGTCCCCACATCAGATGGTTGGGCAGCATTTGGCTCACTCCCTAGCTCTATGGAACTATTTATCTTGCATGGGTTACTTTTTTCTGATGCAGCTGGGGGCATCCATAAGAAAGGATTCCTGGAATCACACTGAATTCTTAGTCTCAAAGATGCTTGGCATCAGTGGAGGTCATAGCTTAAGTATGTGTTTTGTTTAAAGAAACTTCTCTTTATCAGCTTTCACAGATAAAATGCATAAGTCAGTCACTTGTTTGATTTCATCTTCTGTTTAAGTTGGAGAAAATATTCGCAAGCACAAAAAATTAATTTTAAAGCTATGGAGTGGTAGTTGGGTGCTTAGAGGAACAGTGAGAACCTTACAGTACTGAATACGGTATCAGTTTTGTTTTAAATTAAAACATCAAATTAATATCTCTTTGTTTGCAAACTCTCTCACCCATAAAATACATCTTCCCATCTTCCCTTTAAGATTTCAATTTAGTGATTAATATTTATAGAGAGTGCTTAGATCCCTTATGAAATGCATAAAGGAAAAAGATGTTGCCTAAGCATTTAAATGCCAGTGCTCAACAATGGGTTAAAAATGCTGCATTTTTTGGTAAAGTTAGAACCCTTGATGGGTGGAGTACGGCAATGGGCGTTGTAGTGTAGATGGGTTTAGTAACCCTTTACTGTACTGCTGAAATACAAAAAGCCTGAGGTAAAAGCCTGCGAAAAAGTGGATTCCCAGTAAGATTTGTTTGATGAATTCTGTTTAAAAATCTTTCCTGCACAAATGAGATCTAGTGTTTTCTGCTGCAGGAGGAACAAGGATTTTAACCTTTTTTCTAATCTCATCTTGTAATTGTAAATACTGTAGAAAAAGCATTGCAAGAACAGTTTTCAAGAGTTAGGAAAGCTCATTAGCAACCAATTGCCAAAATATCTGTTTCTATGTATTCTGCCCAAGTTGGAATAATCAAATTAAATGAAAGATGGTTTTTACATCTGGTTTTAAATCTGGAAAAAAGTTGGTAAAGACAAATTCACTGGACAGTTTAATTGCTGTAGTAAATTTGCAGTAAACCTTGTGGAAATAATATTTTCTTTTTTTCACTATGAAGATGGGTGCATCCTCACATAAAGAGAAGCCTGCTTCCTCCTTTGTCTCATTGTTGAAAACTATAAATTTTCAGTTATATTTTTGTAATAGGTAACATGAAATCCCATCTGTTTGAAAAACTATGGAAAGTGCGTCCACAAAAGTGGTCAATAAGCTCTGCTGCTGACAACAGAAACTCTAAGAAAAAGTGCCTTTTTATTATGCTTTTCAAAAATAGGCTTTGAAGATTCCACACGGGTGCTTTGTGGGAGGGCATTCCACACTGTGGGAGCAGAAAAAGTGCCTTCAGGCATCTGAGGTATAAATGTGAACAAGGACTTCAGACATTTATAGTTTTGTTGCTCCCTGCTCATGACAAAATAAATATTTCAACAGTTTAGTTTATAAAACAAGCTTAATTTGGGGATGACCAGCACTTTATTGGCAGAAGTTACATGAAACCTGGAATTCTTAGTTCTCTGTTATTTCCCTAGTGACTTTCTCTGGCATGTATGGTGCACATGTTCCTATAGCCTTCGGGTAAGACATATGAAATGATGTGTTTGTGCACATTATTTGCCACTGAAATGGTGGACCAAAACTCTGTCCTAGCAAACAGAAAAGATGAGCAGCTGCTCCTGGACTAGGCTGGTACCCAGCCAGGAGGGAATAAAGGAATTTTCCAGAGTCTTCACCCTCTTGGTTTTGGAGCAGAACCAAATGTTGACCTCTTCTCTATAAGATGAAAGTGCCTCTATGGATTGAGTCTTCTGCTCAGTTGGACTTGCCATTGTGTGGTGGAAAGGCAGTGCCCTTCTTCATTGGGTTTGGTTTGTAGTTGCAGCTTATTCTGCGGACTAGCAGCTCTCGTGCTCGATAAGCGCAGGGTGCTGTTGCCTTTCAGCCCTGCACTGATAAGTAATTGCAACTTTTCTAGTAAATTGAGTTCTTTAGTTCTTCCTTCAAGCCATTGTCATGCCTGTCTCAAGCACTTCTGCCAAGCTGCGTCTAACACACCACTCCAAGCACCTTCCTGAGGAGCATGACATGGGAGCGGATACAGCCCTAGAGCATGAAATATTTTCTGCACTGGAGTAGAGCAGAGAGGAAAAGAGAATGTGCTTTAAATAGAAAACCATTTGAGAATGTCTGAGTTATGCTGTGTTTTCAATTGTGTTGTCTTGTACAGCAAAGATGCTAGGTTCAGTGTAAATAGTAGGGTAAGAGTCGGGCTTAATTCCAAGGAATTCTTATGCTTTTTAAGTCAGATTTGCTTTTCTGCCCACTGTATGTAATTTAGATAAGAGGTTTACACATCTTGGTTGCAGTTTTTACTCTTATGACTTAAAGCTGTTGATTCAAAACTGAGGCAATTGGAAGAATGAGGGGGGTATATTATAAACTTAAAAGTTTCTACTAGTGATTCATTTTCTTTACCTTTTTTTTTTTTTCCTAATATCTAAACATAATAATTTTTACTGCTTCTTAGACTTTTTAGTGAAGAGTAATGTGAAAGATGGATTGAATACTGGAGCTTTCTCAACATAAAAACCTATTAACTTCCTGTTAATATATTTCCTCTTCAACCAAGCAGTGGGTCAGCTTTTTCTATGGTGTCTTTCTTTTAGTTAAAATACCTCATTATCATCAAGTTCTGTACCATGAATCATTATAGTGATCATTGAAAGTCCTAGCCATGGTAATGCACATTTCTTTGTTCCTTACTTACCTCCAGGAACTTAGAACATCTCTCTTCCTGTTTGGTGTCAACCCCACATCAATACATGTGCTTTGCATATGAAAGATGATGCTCTCCCAGTTATTTTCTGTCTGACTTCCTAGACAAGAATATAAAGATAGGTCAGTGTTCCAGATTATGTGAATTATTCCACTCGGTCTCTGTTAGAAGAGTTAACTAATGATTCTGATCCTGTATTGAAAATTTCTAGCTTTTCCTGTTTATTTTTGTGCCATTAGTAAGTCAGTCCACAAACATTTTATTTACCTGTGCAGCAGTTTCTTCCATAACCTTTTGCGAACCTTACTCCCACCTCTCCAGCCTCTTGTTCAGGTCACTGTGTCTTATACTTATCAGTAGGTCTTTCTATGTTCTCATTTTCATCTTTGAGATACTCTGAACTACTTGAAAGTCCTTCTCAGTAGATTCTTCTCCCCCACACTCCCATCTCCCCTCTAGGATATGTGTAAATAAGGATCAAGTGTTGTGATTCTGTAATTAACATATTTTTTCTTTTTAAGCAGTGTTCTTTCTGTGTAGGTGTGTGAGGGCAGAGAGAATTTTCTTAGATTGTGAAGCAAATTGAGAATTTACAGCCTAATTCAAATTAATCAGATACGTGTTCTTATGAAACTCAGCTCCTTATGTCAGTCTATTTTGTGCTAAATGTTCCAAATAATGAAATAATGAAGCTCTTTTCAACTGTGTTGCTTAAGATGAGAAAATTTAGAAACCAATGGTAATTGGAGTATAATTATTTTAGATTAAGGGGCACACACTTGTTACTACACATAATTTTTTCCTCCTTTTCAGTGAGCATAAGAAAAATTCCATGATGTGTTTCTTTCAGCGATGATCTTGCACCCTAGTTTTCCAAAATAGTCTGGGATTTTGCTTATGACTGCTGAAAATATCAGAGGCCACTGTGTTCCCATCTTCACTTACCTGGAAGAAGGTAGTGCTTACTTTGTAAGACTGTGACATTTGGTTTCAGTCTCTTTGCAAAAAGTGACCTTCTCCCAGAAAGTCCCTAGAAGTAGTGGTCTTTGTCCGTATACAATCTGTGGACAATGTTGTCTTTACATTTCAGTAGTTGCTATCTTTAAAAGCTCTTCTCTCACCAAATGTCCTCAGCAGGAGATGTGAGAGTTGAATGGGGGGCTGGCAATGAATGCAAGGGGAATAGGGGTTCGCCTCTCAAGGCTCTGTGCAGCTGCCAAATGAATTTGTTTTTAAAATCTTAAGGTTTGTGTTCTTAGACTAACTTGTGTTTTGTTTTTTTTTTTTTTTTTCCTGTGTCTGAATTACATTCTCCTCCTCCCCATCTCTAAAGTGCAGTTTCAGGACAGATTGAAATGTATTTGAGGTATTCTGTTTCCATTAGGGAACGTGAATTTCTTTTAACTAAATTTGCTAGGCTTATAACATTTGCTTTTGATAGTTCTTTTGGTGATGAGGGTTTTTTTAGTGTTTTGTGTGTTTGGTTTTTGGGTTGTTTTGTTGGGGGTATTTTTTGGTTATTTTTGGTGTGGGTTTTTTTGGGGTTGTGTTTGGTGTGGGGTTTTTTTTGGGCTTGTTTTTTTTTTTGAGTAATGGCAATAGTTCTGTATTTTATATTTTATATATTTTTATTACTTTTTCTAATAGTAACTATATAGTTTTGTAGGCGTAGGTATAAAAACCTCATTATTTGAAATTATTCAAGTATAATATATTATTAGACATTTAAACCAAAACTAAACTGCTAGACAATCTTGTTTTTATAACCTTGGGAATTTTCTACAAGGGGAATAAAATATTATTGTAGCAAAACAAATGAATTGAGAAACTAATTAAGTTATACATACTGTTTGGGTAACATACATGTACAAAAGATTACAGAAAATCCAATTGCTTAATACGATGTTTAAATAGCTCTTAGGCAGACTTGGAATATATTTAATGATCACTTCATTTCAGTGTTCCTGAGGCTTTTGGAGGGCAGAGGATGAACTAGTTAAAATGTTTCCTTTGTTTTGTAGTCTACTTTTTGAAATTCTGTTGCGCAGAGAACTTTGCAATATGCTGTCCTCCCTGCTTTGTATCTTTGAGTGTCTTGAAAACAAAATGAGAGGAAAAGCTTTTCTCTAGCATATTTTTTTTACTTTCGAACACATTAAAAGATGATTTCTGTTGATATTAGGATTAACTGTAAGTGAAATAAACTTACTGAATACTAATGAGACAGTTTATACCAGTAAGGCGTAGTTGTATAAGTTCACTTCTCAGAATTGACCCTAAAATGAATTTATGTATGGTAAATAATAAACTTGGGAGTTTTAGCACTTGATAGCTTGTTTCACTATTGCAGATTCTTTTCTGAAATTTGAGTTGATACCTATAATTTAAGTTAGCTGTCTTGTTTTCACTTGGATTTTTTTTGTCACCATGCCTTTTTCACTTTGAAACAATCTCAGTATGTCACTGTTAGAAAGCAGTTGTAATATGTTTTTTCCAGCAGCAGTTCCTTTTGGTTATAGTATCTGTGAAAGATAAGACACTGAGGAATAATGGAGTATATCTTTCAAAGCACAAGTAACAAGTAAGAAGTGTTTTGACATAGTGTTTAAAGAGAGGAAAAAGCATGGAATTTGGTTTCCTGCCCAGAACTTTGACTGAGTGTCTGGGAATTCAGTGCCGTATGTCATTGTTATGTAGAATTATTAGTGTACGCACTTTGGAGTGATTCTTTACAAATATAGTAGTGTCCTGTAAGTTTAGGGCCAGTGTGCTGATGATCTATAGTATTTTGAGTCATCATTGATGAAGTATATTCCTGAGGAAGTGCTATGTTTCCTAATAAATATTTCACATTCTGCCAGAGAAGCAGAGGTGTTATCTTTCTCTCATGTAATAGAACTGTACACTATAAAAACTCAGTGTTTTTGCAGGCGTGTTTCAACTTGCAGATTTCAGTATGCCTGTTTTGTTGTCTTTTCTGTGTTTGCAATAATGTTACTACCTCTTGCATCATCATTGTTTGTTTATACTTCTGAAACTCCTGGAAAATTTCTAAGACATTGTATATTTCATCAGTTCTTTGAAACAGCTAAAGTTAAGCAGGTATAGTCAGTTCTGCTGGAGCAAAAATATACATTGTTTATTGATTCTTTAAAATCCTATTGTCATAATATCACTTCACCAACAATAGCAGTCCAAGCTGCATGTTGCAGATTTTTAGAGCATGATAAAGGTAGTTCTTACAGCTGTTTTGATCATTGATTAGAGGATTCTTTTTTTCGTAGTTAAAAAAGAGCTCCTTCACCAATTGTGTTCCTGAGAAGTCCAACTGACAGTATCTTAACAGGGATGATTAAGTGAATATGAATGTTTGTCATCTTAACACAACTTCTAGTCTACACAGTAGTGTATTTAATTTGTATTTTCCTCCCTAAGCACACAGCATGGAATGAAAGAGAGTGTTAGGTGTGAATCTGAATAATACTCGGTTGCAGGAATCCAGGCATGGGAGAGCTGGAATTCTTTAAAGATGATGTTATTTTATACAGAGGAGAAATGACATGTGTTTAAATGTCACAGCAATGAAAGACAAGGTTTGGCATTAGTTTGGATTGGAAGAGGTACAGACAAAAGTAGAAAAGCAATTAAAAATATTTTTTTTTTAATTATTAGTAAGGATGTTATTTTGCGGTAGCAAAATGGCAAGATTCTTAATCTGGCAGTTACTGAAGACCTCATCCACCACGCAGAAGCAAGGGAAATGCTTCCTTCTCCCAGGTGCTGATACTCTTTAGAAGTACTCTCATTGCCCAGTTTTTGTGCTGATTGCTGTGAGCAATGTTGATGGAGCCTCTGGTTGACTGAGCCTTTGTGGCTGCTTTAGTGAAAATTAATTTGGCAGCCAGAAGCATCACAGATGTTGTCTCTTAACTTCAGCACCCCACTTCCATCCAGTGCCTCTTGCACTGCACAGTGGCAGTCCTGCTTTGTTCATAGGTCTTGGTTGTGATGGTCTCTCTCTTAGCAGAAATCTCTAGCTGTTGCCTCCAATGTAATGAAACTAATAACAAATGACTGAAGATTTGCTTTAAGTTTATGCTTGCAGGTTGTTTCTCTAGCCTATTTCTTAGCTATGTGCTCTATTCTAGCTGGCGGCAAAACATAGCTTCGGATAATCTATTACTGGCCGTAAGCAATGTCAGCTCTGGGCCTGCAGAGCTGTCTTCAGTGTCAAGCATTTGACAGTCCCTAAAACTTTAGTATATGGGTATTATCCTGTCACTTATTCAGCAAGGACACAAAGGTGAGCATGTATGAAACAACAAAGGTAATCTGAGAATACATTCATCAAGTTCTGCCATCACACGAAACGGCAGTGATGAAACTTGAACAGTTGTGGTTATTTCTGTTTGAGGATGTCTCTTCCCTTCCAGAGGAGTTGTTCTAAGCTTCTCCAGTCTGTGGTACTCCCTGTTGACATCTGTCTAAGTTCACCATCTGACATGGTATTTAAAAGGGAGCATGTCGCAAAGTTCCTTTGCTTCAGTTGCATGTTGATGCATGCTTTAAGCTTGACATGCTTTCGCCTTAGGGTGGTACTGGATCAGGATGTCTGTTTACTTTATACTGGTGCAAGTGAACAGCTGAGCAGCACAGGCAAAATAGCAACATGTATTGCATGTCCTTCATGGTACAAGCACTCAGATGTGAAAAAAACAGCGTACCATTGTCAGGAAAGAGCTGCTTGTCGGTGGGCAACACTTGGATGTTTTCATTTAATACGCAACATCTGCAGATTGAAAACTACCATGTTTGACAGCTGTCCTACACACACTTCTCTCCACACATACTCCTAGAGATAGAATTCAGTAGTAGACTAACACTGCCTAGCACCTTGCAGTCACTTTTTTAAATGACAGTATCTGTAAAGGATTATTTGATGTTGCATCTTTTGTCACGGTCCTCTAGCTCTTGATTGTTCTTGAGGCTAATAGTTTCATGATGACTTGAGTGTTCTACTCACTTTTTTCTCCGCATTCCCGTGCCCATGTTTGTAAGGTTTCTTCTCAGTTCAGTTCTTGTTCAGGGTTTTCTATGATCAAGTCTTCCATCCTCACTTGTGTTCCTGGGGCAGATGATGTACACTGAGAAGTGACTTCTGTATTTAGAGGGTTACAGTCTAGAGACAATTTAAGGTCAGTTTGAGGAACAACTTTAGCTGAGAGTTTCAAGAGTGTTTCAGTCTGTGACAGTTTCGTGGGAACAGTCTCCCTGATGAATGTTTCTAAGGACACATCAATCTAATAGCTATTAATTTCCAACGGCAGAAGGTTGCAGGTTTTCCTACACATCATCATAATTACTTTAGGGTATCTTTCGTCAAATTCTGAGACACATTTCAAAACTCACTCTCTTAAACCTTGCATGGTATATATTATTTAGCATTTGAAGGTAACATCCTTGATATAAAGTAGAAATAGTACTTGATGATTAAGATGTGTTTAATTTTCTTTGTTTATCTAATATAGGGACATCCCCAGGGCTACTTATTTTACAAACACCACCCCACCTCCCCTCCCGAAATGTTGTTATGGTAGAGTAAGTGGGTGGCTTTCTCACTCTTTTGTTATAAATCAACAATATTTCTTTGAAATTAGAAAGCCAGAGTATATTTATACATTTTATGTAGGCTAAGGGGGGAGATCTCTTCAGACAATTGTCTCAGAATTTAGTGTTTTCCATGATCCAAATATCTTGGATTGCTAATAAAAAAAAAAAAGAAAGTTGAAATATACCTTTCAAAAAATGCTACTGTAAAAAAGGGAGAGGTGTGTGGGGGAGGAATCTTGACACCAGAAGCTCTGTCATAGCAGTTTCTCTCGGATGTCTGGAAAAAGTCTTATACTTCTGGGATGCTTTCCAAAATATTTTCAGTGACCATTGCCACAGGCGTGAACTTCTTAATGCATTTTGCAGTAATCTCCACCACAGTGAAATTGATTACTGTCTGAAAGCTTTTAATGATAACAAGCGAGTAGGGCAGCATAGAAGCCATGAACTGATTTGTGTGTATTTTGTTGCATCTTCATGAGTCTTGCAGAGACAGATGTGTCGCCTCAGGAAAATCCTGCTTAATGTTTTTTACATAATTATGTAATTACATTTTTATCATTTTGTTTTTAGTGAAAAGGACTTTTTTTCTTCCACACACACGCATGCGTACACAAAAAGGATCTACTGTCTCTCCATATACTTCAATAGGTATCCAAAGAAAAGTATCTAGTGGCTTCCTGAGTTTGAGCTTTTCTTGGGTTCATTTTATAGAAAATAAAATGCATTCAACAGCTAAAAGAGTTTTAAGAAATGCCCTTCCAGCAGAAAACAAGGGTACTATTACAAAGGTGTGTCTTCTTCACGTATCTCCTAAGGAATTTCAGAAGGCTTATAAATGAGAGGCTTTCTTTTTATATGCAAGTTAAGGGAGACCAGGAAGCTGAGAATGCAATTAAATTTATTAGGGTTTTTTTTTTGTTTTGTTGTTGGTGGTGTTTTTTATTCTTTGGGGTTTTGTTTTTTTCCAAAATGTGTCCAACCTGGCCTTGAATCCTTGGCAATGTTCAAGGCCAGGTTGGACAGAGCCTTGGGTGACATGGTTTAGTGGGAGGTGTTCCTGCCCATGGCAGGGGGTTTGAAACCGCATGATCTTGAGGTCCTTTCCAACCCTAACTATTCTGTGATTCTGTATATAAAAAAGTATTTTTATACACATGTGAAATAAGCAAAATTGTAAACAGTATGAATGAAAAGCCAGATCTCCCAGGAACTGGTATGTCATTGTCACTCTGAGCCCTCTGCCAGCACAGCAATACTGCACCAAAGCCTTTCATCCTGCACTACTGCTCCCATAAGCCATTGTGGTTGTTGGATGATCTGCAGTAGGTGAAGACTGAAAAATAAAAACTTGAGCATCAGTCGAGAAAAACAAGCTGTCATAAGCAGGCTTCATTGCAAGGGATAAAAAGGTCAAAGTATTCTTTGCTTTCTCCCCCTCTACCTTCAGAGCAGCCACTAAATGCATTCAGCAGAAGTTTTCCAGACTGTCAGCTGGTTCGTCAGTCAGGGCTTTCTCTCAATTTTAAATGCCAGCACCACTTCAGTTCAGAGGATTTGCTGGCTTCTTTCCCAGAGAAGATTTCCCAAATTCAAAATGACCTTTCAAGATTCTAACTAATAGGAGCTAACCAGAGATTTCCTCTTCTTCAGGGCCTTTCTCAGATTGATCCTTTTACTGACAGTACATCCCCACAGCACAGACCAATGAAAGACCAGCTCTTCTACTTGTAATAATAAACACCTCTCTTGAAGAGAGGCAATCTTGAATCATGTTGAATTTGTTTTATATTCGAGAAACTATTACACTTTTTGACACACTGATCATGAAAGGCACAGGGAGTTCCAGTGAAATAACTGGTTTTTTATTTTATTTTTAATCCAGCCATTCAGGCTTTGCATTAATACAATGAGATGCCTGCACAGCTACCTCTCATTATTGAGGGAAATGAGAAATAGATGATGGAAAAACTTTTTATCTAGGTACTGTAACACGGAGACTGCTACGCAGGCAGCAACAATGCTTGGTGCATCAGTTAACTCACACTTAAGGGCCAGCTTGGTTGCTCATCGCTCAGCATTCCCCAAGAATTCTGGTTGTCCACTGTTGTGTGCTGTGGCCATTCTCTCCTCCATGCAAGCAGAAGGTGATGTTCAGGGCTGCCCAGCTCTGAGCAGGTAGATTTGTGAGGCTCTGCTTTTTTGTGTGCTGTAAGAATGCAAGCTGCAGCTTCATCACCCTGTAAACCCTCAATTAAAGTTGGATAGCTGTGATACAAAATAATGGTGGAGAGACATATTACACTGTCATGTAGTATTGGTGGCTTTCTGTGAAATCTTGAAATGTAGCAGGATAGTAAACTCCAAAAAGGACACCAGTAACCATTCCTCAAAAAGATGAATTATTTCAAATACAGAGTTATGGAGCCTTGTGGTTCTATTCCTGAAGAAGTTTGTGCAGAAGGAAAATGCAGAAATGAATATAATTCTAGTTCTTACAAGAGAAAAACACCTGGGAAATAATAACACATTAAAACAAATGACAAGACCCGACTAACAACTGTTTTAACATTAGTATCATGTTTAGTCTCATAGTCGAATTCAGAAGAAACACCAGAGGTATAAAAAGCCATTTGGACTTCTTTAATGTGTTGTGGGAAAAGTTACCAATAGACTGGGAAGAGAAATGGAAGTGCAGGAGTACACATAACTGCATAGAAAAGGTATTACAAGTGCAAAATCTAAATATGTAACTTAAACCTGGAAGAGCTTGATTATTTCATCAGACCTGTCTTTTTCAGCTGCAGATTCTATTGAAGATTTGGTATTTATGGTCTCTGCATTGTGCTTCTTTCTTCTGATGGTCTGGCTTATTGCCTGTTGCCACATTTTTGTATTGAGATTTTCAATTTGGAGCTCTCTTTTTGTTCTTTAGCATTTTCCTGTAATTCTCTCTCTCAAATGCTGCTTAACGGTTCTTCTGTGGCTTTGTTCGTATTTAATTATCTATCCATCTATCTGTCTAATCTATTTACCTATTCATCTATATGTGACATCTCTCTAGTATGTCATACTGAATTATTCTTGTTAATATTGACACATGTAATAAAATTGCATCCAGGCAATGTACATCCTTTGTGGTATAGCACAACTAAAATTCTCCTGGCACATGGTGAGAGTGAAGCAGGAAAGAGAATGGTAGTGCAACATGGGGGTGTAATCCACCTGTCTGAGGTGGTGCCTCAGGAAGTGAGACAATATTTTTTCACTATTTGCTCAAAGTTTTTGTGTGAAAACTTTCACTCAAGCACATAGAGAATCCCCTGTACGTGTGGGAGTGCTTCTTGATGCCCATGTGGCTGCCTTTATTGAAGAATCTGAATCTGTGGTGGCTTGAATCTGGTTTCAGGGGTAAAACAAAATTCTTGGAAAAGTGCTTGGCTTCAATGGTTTCTCATCAACAGCCAAAGCTACATAGGAGTTGATTGTAGAAGACTGGAGGGAGAGGTACATAGGTGGAAGAAACATGCTCTTCTTACCTGCAACTTATTAAGTATTCTTTTGCTATGCTTTTCATTAAAATGTTGAAATGTTTATGTATGCATTGTTTTCTGTTAAAGCAGCTCCTTTTTAACTTTATAGACAATTTACAATTTATGTTTTTCGCAGCTGTACTCAGGAGCATGTTCAGGCCTGAATCCCACATTGCTAGGTTGTCTGTAATAAAATAACTTGCTTTGTTTTTCTTCAAAAGTTTACAGTAATACGTGAGTATCTGTCATGGGTTCAGCAGTAGCAGTCATTTTTCTCCTTCTTAGCAGTTGGTGCAGCACTGTGTTTTTGACTTGTGGC
>JANRGW010014686.1:32699-43042 GCA_024733675.1 Psilopsiagon aymara | reverse complement strand
CCAGGCACAGCTACAGGTTGGGCAGAGAAGAGATTCAGAGCAGCCCTGCAGAGAAGGACTTGGGGGTGTTGGTTGATTCCCTTTAGTTGCCTTTTAAAGCTAACTTGAAAAGAAGAATGCTTTGAACAAAGCCATTGCCTGAACTCCATTTGTATGTTTAACTGTTGTGATCACAGGGACAGAATTTTTTCACACCAGTTAAATTAAGTGCAGTAAAATGAATTATTTTTTTCATAATTTGTGTCTGTATTTATTGCATAATTCGTCCGAGGGTGTAACTGAATTAGTGGAATACAAATGTGTACAGCACCTGTAGGAAAGAAACGTGTTGCTAAAACATTTGCACTGAAGTAAAAAAGCTGAGAAATGTCCTTCTAACAGCCAGGCCAGAGAGCTCATTCTAGATGGAATCTCAGGAAAATAACCAATTTTCTTGCCCACAGGGAGTTCGTTAGCTCGTTAAAATGAATGTGGTTTGAATGCGATCCTGAAAGTCTAACTCGGCTGAAGGCTTACATAGTTGTAACTTGAGTTTGGTCCAAGTTGGTGATTTTTAACTAAGAAGTGGTTGTAAACAGAAGACCCAGCTAGCAGGCTGTGGGAATACTGACCCCCATGTGAAGAATACACTGGTAAGGGGACATGTGATTGCTGATGTGAACACATCCTGATGTTCTCCGGAGCCAGTCTGAGTGCAGTGACCTTCGGAAAGAGAATGTGTCCAAATCTAGAGATCCAATGCCTCTCCTTGGATGAGGGTTAAATTGTTTCTTATAGCAAAGGTTAATTGGGAAAGAAAAGTCATAGAATCATAGAATAGTTAGGGTTGGAAAGGACCTTAAGATCATCTAGTTCCAACCCCACTGCCATGGGCAGGGACACTATAAGGCTGAAATACCCACTAAACAGCTCTTTTGCAGATATTTTTGTCACTTTCACAGGTAGAAATTGTCTTAAAATGCTGCATATGCTGAGTTCAGCCAAGCTTGTGGAGCAATAGGATTGCGATTGTCTTGAGAGACCAACCCTAGATGTGATCGTTTATTTTATTCAGACTGTGGTGTGTCTGGTGGCTACAACCAAGGTTGGTGTGCATAAAAGTAGCAATTTTTAATAATGAAACCTGTAACTACTTCAGTGTTTACAACCTGTATTTTGCTACTGCTGTTACTTTGCAGTCTGACTGAACTTCTTGAAATAGAACAACTTTGGCCTGAGGACTAAAACAGGTTTGCTCCATTCAAGTGTCTCAGTGTTTCGTCTGATTCAGAGTCCCTCAGAGTATTGAGAAAAATTAACAGTCCGGGATTCCAGATATCAATGCAGTGTTTTTTTTTTTTTTTCTGTCTGGCTGAGGCTTTAGAACTAAACATCTGACTGCCATCAGTTTTTTAGCTCTTTTGAAGCTACTTGGGTTTGAAATGTCCACTCAGCTCGTTAGTATTCGAGCAGCAAATCTATTCTGTGTTGTCTGCGCTGCTATAGGTGTCCTTGACTTGCCATGCTTTTCCTTGTCAGGAGCTTTGTTGGGCAGTCAGCCAAAGTGAACAAAATGCCCAAGAGCCAGCCAAGGAAAATACAGCTTTGAAAATATTACCCCTTCTCCAGGCAGTTGCAGATTGGAATATGTAGCTGTTTGTGCTGGTCATTTTTAAACCAAGACTTGACAGACTTGTGTGTATATATATGGAAAAAATCTATGGAGAGACATTTTATATTTTTCCTTCTAAATTACAATAAAATAAAATTATTTAATAAGAATAGGACTCAAACCTAGGAAATTAGATAAAGGTAGGGAGACTTTGGGCTAGAAAAGCCCAGTAGTCATGGATCAGGGGATCTAGTCCACAAGTATTTGCTGAAAATTAATGTGCCTGGATGTCCATAGACAAAAATGGGTGCCAGTCATTTCAGTGAGGAGGCTTGGCTCCCACCATAGCTGCAGCATAATACTGCATTTTGTTGAAGAAGTCAGTATAATTTGTTCAGATTCTGAGAGGGGACAGATCTGCTGAGCCGAATGTGTCAGTGAGGATGTTAACCCAAGGAACAGCAACACATGATTTTGCCCAGTAGTCTAACAGGCTTAGCAAAACTGGATTAAATGTCCTCTGCAGATTTAGGAGACTTGAACCCATCTGTAGAGTGCTATAACTGCTGAATAGGAGAAGCCAAACTGGTGGAAGGAGGTTAGCAAGAGCACTAGAGGGCGAGCCAGCAGGAGGTGACCTAACTAGAAATCAGTGCTTTGAGGACATGTCTGGAAGTGGGCAGGGGAGCTGTCTTACAGTCCCTATTTTGTGGGCTTTTTTAGATAGTTTTCAGTACACCCATGATTTAAAAATGATTACACAAGTCAAGGACCTGTACTGCTGGCTGCCCCTAGGACCTCTACTGCTTCCACAGCAAAGGTGGCTTGTGCCCAGCCAGCACAAGGGCATATGCACAGTGTGTCCACCCATGGTGAGTTAGAGCCAAGGCTGCCATGTCTGTGTTGTTGGGGCATAGCAACATCCTTTGGCAAATTCTGAACAAAGGCTCCTGAGTAAAAGTACTGATTTGACATGGGTGAGATTGGATTGGGGAGTCCATCTGGTTTTCATATGCTCTCTTGACCAGTTCCAGGGATACTAGCTGTATCCATCCAGGGATGCACTGTTGCTTGTCACAACTGCCCTGAAGCATGTAACGTTTTTGAAAAGGACAGTTGTTGAAAGGGACGGTTGCAGCCTGGATGAGCCTCTCAAATCAGGGCTGCACTCTGGGATTTGGGCAGTCAAAAGATAGGATGCTGGAAATTTCAAGTTGTTTTATGGATGGATGCCAGTTGTGTTATGTGGTGGCTCCCCGTCTATAAAGTAGGGAAGGTATTTACTTTATTATTACACAGAGGGTGAGGCTTGCTTGTAAATTGCTTTGGCTTAGGGGAACAGTGTATGATGTTTGTTATTATTTTGATTAAAGATAGATACCTGAAGTGTTTTAGTTTAAGCTGGAGTTGTAAATTAGACCTGTCTTTAGCAAGTGAAGGAGGAGTCATCTCACCTAAACTGATATAGATAGCTACAGCTGAGAAGGTTGTCCTTGTCAGGCAGAAGCAGCAAGTTTTAAGACATGATCTGTTTCAGACATCTGCTTCAGGATGAGATGAGTTGTACCCTAGGCTGCAGTGGCTTTAAGGGAACTATATTAACTGTCAGTATTGGCATTGATTTAGGTGAGATGATGCCTGCATCATATTACTAAAGGCATATCTGATTTGTAACTTCAGCCTGAGCTGATAGCTCTTGATGGCTTTTTTCACTAATAGATTTTTCATGCTTTGCATTTTAAAAATACCATGGAGATGAGAGGCTGTGTGACAGTCAGAGCTTGTACTGGGTTTTGCTGTCGGCTGTGCTGCAGGCTTAGTTTCTGGCATCCAGTAGATTGTTTAACCTGTTAGTAATTCAGTTTCCATGCAAGGCTGAGAATCCTTTGCCTGCTTAAGCAGGTGAGGGGAAGGAATGTGCATGAAAGCGTATCGTGGGTTAACCTGGGTAGCACAGAGTCTTTGAATTTAAGATATTTGCTGTGCCAGCCGTCTTGCCATATTGACTGGGCATTGGAGAGCCAACCGTACCCTGAGCCGCACCAAAAGGAGAGTGACCATCAGGTCGAGGGAGGGGATTCTTCTGCTCCACTCTGCTGTCATGAGACCTGCAGTACTGCAGACCCAGCAGAAGGATGTGGACCTGTTGGAGCATGTCCAGAGGAGGCCATGAAGATGCTGTAACACCTCTCCTATGGAGACAGGCTGAGAGAGCTGGGCTTATTCAGCCTGGAGAAGAGAATGCTCCAAGGAGACCTTAGAGCAGCTTCCAGTGGCCTAAAGGGGCTCACAGAAAATCTGGAGAGGGAATTTTTACAAGTGTCTGTAGGGATACCTTCTTTAAACTGAAGAATTTAGATTATATATTAAGAAGTTCTTCACTAAGAGGGTGCAGAGGTACTGGAACAGGTTTCCCCAAGAAGTTGTGGATGTCCCATCCTGAAGCATCCAAGATGAGGTTGGATGGGACTTTGAGCAACCTGATCTAGTGCAAGGTGTCCCTGTCTGTGGCAGGCGGTTGTAACTGTATGATCTTGAAGGTCCCTTCTAAGCCAAACCATTTGGTGGGTGATTCTATGGCTCTTAAGATCCTGGTGCTATAAATTACCTGAGTCATTTAACACATATAAATTACCATGTCATTTAACACATTTTTATATCTAGCAAATTGGTAAATCAAGCAAGTTGCAGTTTTTCTGTTTCACTTCAGCACTGATACAGCCACTTAAATGTAGAAGTGAAGCAGCATAACCTGATGTACCATCAATGCAGAGTAGCATTTACCTGCAGGAGGTTGTAAATTAGTGTTTTCCCTTGTTCAGTGATTGGGCTGATGGTGCTAATAAGATGTCTGAAAAAGAAATGCTATGACTTGACTGAGAACAGCACAACAGGATCTCAGCTCAAAGCATCCTCTTCCATGTAGCAGGTGCAGTGTGACAATGCTCCTCATACCCATACAGGTTGAGCCTAGGAGCTAAAAGTCACATTAACTTCCTCAAGCTAACTGTCTGCTGGTCATTCCTGCTCTGTCCTCATTGAGATGTAGTATTAATGTCATTGCTAAAATAGCTTAAAAGTAATAGGATGTGGCATTTCAAAGTATTGCTGGCCTTATTAGTGGCATGACCCATGTCAAGTTGATTTGTCATTTGTTCTGCAGTTGTTATCTTGGAGATACCTGGGAAACTTCAGGGGTTAGTGCTCTGCTGCTCATTTGAACCTTCTGATCTGTGTGCCTGGAGGGCAGACAGGTACCAGGACTCCTGCAAATTCTTTGGGGAGGTCTGGGTTTTCCCTCCTGCCTCTCCATCCTTTTGGTACAGAGATTGCTGCAGTTTAATGAAATCCACTTCTAACACAGCTTGTGGATTGCTGTGAGCATGTGCGTTGTCTGGCTGCCCTCATAGCACTGCCTTCAGAGGGCAGGTGTTGGGCCAGTCCTCTGCTTGGAGCAGTGTGCAGTCAGAGCTGTGCATGATAATGGCTAGTAAAACCCTTAATTTGTTTTCATTAGCTGGACATAGAATCCAAGATTTTTGCCTGCACTGTGGAGAGTTTCCCTGCTGAGCTGCCAGGCTTTGAGTAGTTTGTTACTGTTTGCTGGTTAGTTTTATAGTCTTGCACAGGTCAGTTTTTTTCTCTCTGCCTCAGTTTCTCAGCTGCAGTCCTCTCTTTTGTCATTCTTCATCATGTCTCCATGGAATAAAAGCCAACCTCTGCCACTAGTGAGTTCAAGCAGTGTGTGGGATGACTTAGTGTGATGGGGCACTGTTCTTTCTTGGGATTTATAGGCAGAGTTGTTCTAAACAAACAGCAGAAGATAACCTACTTAAAGGTGTTTAAAAACTCTGTAAGGATGGTTAATTATTTAATCATTCGATAACACAGTGTGAAAAGACTTGTGGAAATGCACATACTGAACAGTTTCAGGGAAGAGTTAGTGTTTCCAAATACTGCCTTGTGCACAGTAATAATGTTAAACACTCGTTTATGTTGCATAGAATTTAATTTTTAATTCATTTCCTTTTTGCTGTTCAAAATTGTTCTGAAATTTTGGTTGTAATTAGAACTTATAAACTGATAAGAATTCTTATCAAAAATGCTCTGCAGAAACTACACTGCTGGGTTTTTTTTTTTGAGGCCTTATTGATGTAACTGTTTATGGAAGTAGGGTTAGGATTGTTAAGCTCACTGAAATCCTGACTGCTTACCCCAGCAGGTGAGCTAGTTTTTTTAGCTTCTGAAACATGGGAGATGTTTGCAAGGTCCAAAAGTCATTGGGAGACACGACTGTGGAGAATGCAAAGTTGGTTTTGCTCATCATCCCTCTGTTTCAGGTTTTGCTCATCATCCCTCTGTAGTTGTTGCTCTTTGTGAAAGGCTGTTGGGTTGGAAACCATGATTTCAGATGAGTCACTGCAGTGCCATTCTCTCATGAACATGCTTGAAAGACTGTTTTTTTCTCTTCCCTTCAGCTAGTGAATCGGCGCTTGTATTCAGGAAGCGCGGACAGGACAGTGAAGTGCTGGTTAGTAGACACTGGGGAGCGAATCCAAACGTACAAGGCTCACAAACACAGCGTTAGCACTTTGAAATACCACGCTGGGATCTGTAAGTTGCCTCTCCTATGTTCAGCAATCCCTTTCTTGTTGTTTGTCTGTGATCAAAGGTTGTTAATACTGTAATTTTGATGGCCTGTGAAATTCTCACATTTTACAGGAGGTTTATGTTCAGTATCGACTGTATCAGCACTGGGACCTTCATTAATGAGCCTTCTGGAGCTGCATTTTCTCAGTGTTGATCCTGCTTCTCATGCAACCAGTACAGACTTAACCAGACTCTCTAAAACCATCAAAAAGAAAGTTTAGGCTCAAACAGGAGTTTATCTGATGCTGCCCCACCAACTCTGCAGCTTCCTCTCTCTTCCCCCTCATCATATGCGTACATTATTTTCCATAACACTCCCTTTTTTTTTTCCCCTCAAAATGCAGGCAATACTGCTACATTTAGTCTCAGACCTGTGAAGGACATCCTGATAATGTGATACAAGTGTTCACAGGGTTATTTAAGTGCTCATTTTAAGTTAAATGCAAAAATACTGTAAGTGTCAAACAGCAAAAATTGAATTTTCCACTTGAAGGGTAGAAAAAAAATGTCTAAGTAGAATTTAGATACATTTTAGTTCTCAAAAGAGGAAATTTCCACTTAAAAATTAATTTACTACTATGATTGTATCATTGTGAAGCATCGATCCCTTATTTACACAGTATCGAATAGCTTCATTTCAATTAGAATTACAAAGACGTGTTGTCACATGGGCCTAAACCACGACACGTGTTCACTGGATACCAAATGTTGGAGCTAGCATAGCTTAAACTTCTAGCTATTCACCTGGGACAGACAGATCAGCACCGTTTGTCCATTCTCTCTCCTAAAAATACTTCAATCTAAATGGTGTTTGTTAGGGTTTATCTGGCATTTGCACCAGTGCAAGAGCATGCAAAGAATCGCAGCTGAGAAGTGATGACTTTCTGTTAGATCTTAAATCTGTTGCTTGCTATCTGATCAGGACCCAAAGGCTAGTTGCACCAAAGAGTTTAAAGTCTAAATAAGAAAATATAGTAGAAGAATGAGAGGAAAAAACAAATGTGTGTTTCCAAAATGGATTTGTAGTGTACAGGGAGTCCAGACAAATCTGAGATCTAATCTTTAAAGCATCAGATTGTGTTTCTAGTAGCTCTCCTCAGTCTGCTTGTGTAATTAATAGCATGGGGAATATTAAAGCTGATTCTTAATCTAATTTACTTGATATTATGTTGATATTCTCTTACAGTATGTGCACAGTCATTTAAAATTTGATGTGGTTTATATATTTCATGTTGCAAAACCTCTGAGGGAACATTTAAAACCTTTTCTCCCTCCCAGGGGTCCATGAAATTTAAGTAAAAATAAAAATGAGTTGTTGATTTTACTTTTTGGTTATTTGTTTGTTTCACAAGTGATGTATATATAAGCATATATTTAAATGCTAGGTTGGGTCGACGGCTCTCCTTTGAAACTCAGAGGTTCAAAGAGGCTTCCTAAATGTAGAGTGACAATTCAGAAAACATAAAGGATGTCTGTCAAAAGCAAAATCCTGGTAGCAATAGCCCAAGTAAACTGACAGCTGCATGGTGGAAACAGCTCTCAATTGGTTCCCACTCTCTGCATGTGTGTAAAAGTATTAAGTGATTCATTCCCATTCACTGAAAAGAAAAAATACGTGTACCTTTTTCCCTGCTTTATGTTGTTGTTACTCATTTGCAGAATGGGAAACGATGCTTTTTGAGGGTTGTGTGGCCCATATAAAATGACATTGATTTTCCACATCCAGATGCTTCTTGAAGGTGTATGCAGGAAGTACCCAGACTCCTGCTGTTTAATCTAATGTTGGAAAGCTGATGGCAGTAGGTGGCCTGTCCTCTCATCTCTTGTAGGCCTGAATTTACTGCTGTGGTAATTTCTTCACCTCTCTTTAGGAATCCAGTGCCTGACTTCCTCCAAAGGACAAGGAAACTGTTGACTTCAGGCACTTCAGTTCTGTAAAAGCCTTTCTATGCTAGTGGCTTTTGCAAAGGCATGAAATGCAGGGAGCAGTGAATATCTTGCTTGTTGCAGTTCTAAAATATGTATCTGTAGATAAACTTGAGGAGTCTGGGTTAAGTGAAGGAAAGCGACTGTTCATGAAGACAGTTTGTAACCCTTAAACACAAATATGCTCCTTTTTGGTCATCTTGCTAAGTATAAAATCTAAATATTTAACACTGCCTTAGTTTCTGGATGCAGAGATTCTGGGGATCTGATGTGAAGATCCTGAAGTGTTGACAAATTGTTCTTTGAACATGTTAAGACACTATATGGAAACCTGATGAACAGCCCAAATCTTGGTCATGCTTAATCTACTTAACACTCACTCCCTTGCAGCACATGCACGATGTAGCACGGGGAGTTGTAGCCAAAACCTTTAAATAATTTGGTGCCATACAGAAATGGAGATTATAGCCTGGGCCTTGAATCACTTAAAGGCTCTACTGCTTGCAGAGATCCTAAGCTGCAGGATTTAGTGGAAGAAATCTACCATGCTCAAAGAATTTATGAAGCTTCTTTGTAAATCTGCCTACACATGCCACTCACCTCTGAGGACAGATTTAACTGTGGTGTTTCAACAGAGGCAGCCCTACCTACGAGTAATAAGCTTTTGTTTGAAATGGGGAAGAAATGTTTGTGTGTTTGTTTTAGTGAAGCTTAAGCCAAACTCGTACCATTAGTGTGAGAGGGGGAAAGGCAGTTCCTGTGGTTTGCAGCTTTGCTGTACAGATGCTTCTGTGACAGCAGAAGTGATGAAGGTACTGTAGTACTGAATAGAAACCTGGAAATAACTATGGTAAAACAAACGGGAGGCTTTAGTAGAAATCCTTAACACTAGGCTGGAGATAAATTGTCTGCTTTGAATTATTGAAACGTGTTTAGGAAGGGAGATGTAGGTGGAAGAGAAAAGCAGAAACAAAAATGTGTAGGAACTTCAGGAGTAAGGCAGTTCAGTGTTTTGAAATCAGTGCAAATGATCGGAACTTGCTGCAATGAGAAGAGAATCAAGCCTAAGAATGCTGCGTTGGCCTCCTTTGTGAAGTAGTTTTAGGTATGTTGTTGAACTTGCATGAACTGACTGTACGTGGCTGCTCACGTCTGGCCATGTGCTGTGTTGTGTGGCTGCATTGCAGTGTTCACTGGAAGTGGTGATGCCTGTGCCAGAGCTTTCAATTCCAAGAGCGGTGTCCTGCAGAAGATCTTTCGAGGACACAAGTTCATCATCAACTGCATCCAGGTCAGGAAGGGGTTTCTTTGCTGGGATTATGCATTTCCTATTGCTCCCTCCTTGTTTTGTGGGAATTGGTGTGGCTGACTGCTCTGTGTGTCACGGATTGGATGTTGTGCTAGGATAAGATGAAATGTAGCAGACTTGAATATTCCTCATGCAATTTTAGGTAAACTTTATAATAATAAGGATAAGTGGAACCACACACTGAGCCCCCAGACACAGCCCTATGTCTGTGATTGAGGTTTTTCAGGTCAGGTTAGACAAGCAAATGTAAGAAATGAGACAGACATAACTGATCCTGTGTAGGGGCAGGGAATGGTCTCTGGCCTTACATGACCCCTCCTGTTAAAGATGCCGGTAAGTGTTTACAGTGCTTTGGGGGGGGGGGGTGTGTTCTGCCTTCTCCAAGCAGAATAATAAATAGCATTATCCTTCTAACACCCTGGGCACGGTATCCGTCCACCACTGAGAAGTGGTGACGTGAATGTGATCTTTAGTGTACATTAGGGTGGGGAGGGAGGCTGGAGCTGCGTGGTGCTTCCTGCTGCTGGAAGCCAGCCGGCTGGTGGGATACTGGCTCTTGCTGCCCACTGCTGGAGACTGCAGGTGCCCGCAGTGAATAGGCAAGCACAGGAAGGGGAAGATGATGTAGACCAACACTGCTTCTGGAGCACGGTGAGGACAATTGGAAACGTTACCAACAGCATTAAGTGTTTCATTAAGGAAATGAAACTACAGGAGGGAATCAAGTCAAATTACTGCAGGTTTGGAAGAAAGAACAACAAATGCTGAAGGAGGAATTGTGCCTATGGTTTACTGCAAAGGAAGCAGGGAAAGGGGAAGGAAAGCTTTCCTGCCCCCCCCCCCCCCCCCCCCCCCCCCCCCCCTCGC
>JANRGW010014682.1:0-11374 GCA_024733675.1 Psilopsiagon aymara | reverse complement strand
CTGCCATGGGCAGGGGCACCTCCCACTAAACCATATCACCCAAGGCTCTGTCCAACCTGACCTTGAACACAGCCAGGGATGGAGCATTCACAACTTCCCTGGGCAACCCATTCCAGTGCCTCACCACTCTTACCGTAAAGAATTTCTTCTTCATATCCAATCTAAACTTCCCCTGTTTAAGTTTGAACCCGTTACTCCTTGTCCTGTTACTACAGTCCCTAATGAAGAGTCCCTCCCCAGCATCCCTATAGGCCCCCTTCAGATGCTGGAAGCTGCTATGAAATATTTGAGTCTGCTGGTTGTTCCTTTTCCATTGAAAATGAATATATGAATAATATTCTGAACACTTGTCTCAAAGCCTGCAAGATTTGGTGTTTGCTCAACAGTGTCAAATTGAATAAAGCTGCATCTAGATTAAACTAAATTAAACAAGAAATTGAGTCCACTATAGCATTAGAATCTGTCATCAAAAGTGCAATGTTATGAAAATTGTGAGACTAAAGCAGAGCAGTACCACATTTGATGTTTACCAGCTGCCTTTAAACAAAAACAACACCACAACTGTTTAGCATAGTAAAGCACCCTAAAGGGGGTCCCTTGAGAAATACAGTCATGTCAGAACTGTCTGGTTTGAACTAGCAGTGCCAGAGCTAGCTCAGTGTCTTTACCTAGCTTTCTGTTCTTCATGAGCATATTAAAGGTTCTGGTTTGCTGCTTTGTTAGCATTGTTCTTAGCTGCAATTCTTGATCTTCTAAACAACCTGCATGTTTCAATTCTTTCTGTCCTCTCCCTCTTGCTATATATCTAAAATAGGGCTTTTCAGCAATTATGCTGTAAAAATTTGTTTGGGTATTTTTTCTATTTCACCCTCATTCTCTTTGCATCTCCCTTTTTCAGTGTTTATGTGTCTTCCTGCTGTTTTGCTATGTCTTGTCTTCCACCTTCTTTTCCTCTCCTCTGTAAATGCTTTTCTCTGCCTGTTTCACTTGCTTTTGCTTCTGCCCTATATAAAGCTCAAAACTCAGTCTTGAGGTAAGCATGACCATGTCTTTACAGATATTTTCCTTCCCTTCAGGCAACTTCCAAACTTGAAAAATACCCAGCAAATAACATCCTTTGGCCTGCTTCTGCCTTCTTGATTCTTCCTGATGGAATAAAAAGTGGCTATCTCTAACTTTTCAGCACTTTGAATAATATTTCAGGTGTTAAAGCTACACTTTTCACGGGTTTCAATACAGGAACAGATTCCAGGAAAATCTACAAAAGTGATAGTTATTATGCAGCACCTTCATTCATGTGTGCTAATAAGCGACTGTAAACTGAAACACTGATCTTAATTTTTCTATATGCTGCTAGGAAAGCATGAAGAGTGTGTTTTGTGCCCACTAACACCTCTCAAACTGTGCTCTGTACTTTCACTTACATTTCTTTTAGCTCCTTTCCATGTGCTAAAAGAGTGGAAGCACTTTTATAATTAATTATTGGAAACCACTGTTCCCAAGAATGTTCTTGGATTTAGTCAAATTCTGATTTATTTTTTGTTTTCTTTCTAAGGAACTGGTGATTTTTTTTTAAGTTAGATTATTACATCTTTGACTCATATTACAGTTCTGTATAAGTCTCAGCCCAAAACCACTGGGGCACCCCTTGCTTGATACTGAAAGGACATTAAGCTTGTAGCTGAGGGGAAAAAAAAACCCATCAGCTGGCAGAAGTCTGGGATTTTAGCAAGTACCAGAGGGCTCCTGTTAACAACTTAAACATGAATTCTTACAATTCTATTCTTCTTTACTGAAAGAGCCGTGTGAAATAGACCATTACAGTATCAGTATTCATTTTCTATATAGGTCTCAGCACTTCCTTGTTATGTGTTGTCACAGCATGAAATTTTGGAACCGAATCAGAAAAGGGGTACACTTATTTCTAGTTTCACTCTTTCCATATTTGCAAATAATTCTGCATAGCAAGATTTTAGCAGCTGAAGTTGGATGGAGAACCTTGTAAAAAGCATATGAGGGAAATGTGAAGACAGCTGAAAAAAGAAAAACACAGCATAGAGCAGCCGCTATTATCCTCTTAACTCTATGGATAGGAAACCATGAGTGTGTGTAGGTGTGCCTACAGACAAGTCTTGTGACAGATACATTTTTGAGAAGGTCTAGAAATCTCTCAAATGAGCAGCTGTGCATTTTCTTTACAGAACAGTGTCGAGAACTGTTGTAAACTCAATATGATCCCCTTGGAGGGTAAGATGTGATTGTGAACATACAGGGAAATGTTCTGTTCAGGCAATTGCTGGTGTGTAAAATGACTTTGAGTTCCTACCTGGTACAATTTGAGCACTGGAGATGTGTTGGAAAGGCATGTAAGCTCATGATCACACTTGGATGACAGTGACAGCCTTATGCTCTGAAGAGATTTCAATCTGTGGCTTTTTGACATCAGTGACAAGAACTGTGAGCTCTTGAAAACATATTTTTTTCCCAAAAATATAATCTAGAAATCTGTTTAAGAACCCTAAGTTATGTGGTTTTACTCATATTAAGTTACTTTGTGATTTTGTTCTGCTTAGGCATTCTTTGTCAAAGAATACATCTTGAACCATCCAGAGGATGGAGAGAAGATCACACGCTTGAGAGAGCTAATGCTTGAGCAGGTAAAGTGGGGAAAAGACTGAGTAAGTGGCCTACTCAGCTGTTCTAGCTGAAAGTGCCCCAAAATAAAATACAGCATTTCAGAGGTTAGTGATTGCCCAGTGGTCTCCAGTTTCTTCTGAATTAGATTCCAAGTAGACAGTAACTTCGCGTACAAGCAGGTTTCTGGGTCATGATAATATTTTTTCCCTAGATCTTTTCATCATCTTAATTACTTCATTCTAAATTAAAGGTTGAATGAGGGGCAAATTTTTGTCTTGTGATGTTCATATGCGCAATGTATCTTACCACTACTACAGAATAAACATTATGTCACTGAAACACTTGATGGCTTCAGCAAATATTTGTATGATGTATTTTACGAATACTACAGAACAAATATTTTCACTTCAAGGTTTAGCATAAGAGCAAAACTAACATGAAAAATATTATTACACCAAGTGTGATTAAAAGGTGAGTGTTCCATGTATTACATGTTTTTGTATTATTTCTTCATTTATTTATAAGACAGTGACCTACCAGCCTTAAATATGAGGTGTGTCCATTTGGAAATGCACAAAAAAATTGCTTTGATCAAGTGCTCTTACTATTTCCACTTTTATTTTGGCTTTTTTAACTGACATTTGCCTATCTTTGCTCTATGCAGCATGTTGAAATTTCAAACTTTATTGCTAGCTTGGAATAAAGAGGTCAGAGTACTGGAATTTGGCAAGATGGAGATTTCATTTTTCGTTAGCGTTGTGCTAATGTTTGGTCAGATCAGCCGAAGCACAGATCCTCAGAATAAATCAGAATAGGTTCACTGAGCTTGCATTAATTTCATGTAGACAATATATAGTAATTTATATTGCCATTCTGTTTTTTCAAACTGTACCTACTCTCAGTAACCCTTACAATTTAAAATTGGAGTGAATAACTTGTTATGATAAAGTGTGATAGCAGTTGAACCCTGTCTGGCACCTACAGATGGTTTAGCAGAAAATGTGGAGCATTCAGAAGAGCTGGGATGGCTGTGTGTGCAGATGGATGGACGGGCTGCAGGCCTGACCTTGGGTCAGTGATGCTGTACAGCTGTGTGCCCGCTCACAGGCTGCCTGAAAACATCAGCCAGTAGATCTCATCCAAAGATATTACAGCATAGTGTAGCTATTTTGTTTTTCAATTTGAGTTTATCTGGTGTGTCATGTAACTAGGTCATTATTTTAAACGCCTGTCATCAAATGCAAGCACGATTACCTTTAGCAATGTTATTCTGAAACCTGTCGTGCTTGCGTCAAGAACATACATAAAGCCACCACTTTCAGAGGTCTCTGGGGAGTTGGAATAGGCTAGGGAACCATGGACATTATTGAAAACATATTAGGAGGTCTCTGGTGAATGTGGCCATTGCTGTTGTTTCCTGCTTTTTATAACTGTTCTGGTAGAAAATGGCTTTTATTTAGGATTTAGACCTGCTCCTTTGTAAAACTGCCACTTGGCCAGATTTTCACTAAGTTATCTGTAATGGGTTTTGTATTAGAGTTCAATTTGCAGAGGCCAAATCTTTGGGAAAGTTGGATAGTAAAATGGAAAGAGGCATAAATCCTCTTGTGTACTGATTGGTTGGTCTTAGGCCTTGTTTGACTACAAGTCTCCCAGGGACTTAGATGTTTTTAATACAATATGCATTTTATTGGGGTTTTTTGATCAGTATCCTAATTGATGAGATATGCTTAAAGAAAATATATCAAAAATATTCTTCCTCTCTTTCCTTCTGCTTCTTCTGCAGGCCCAGATTCTAGAATTTGGCTTGGCAGTGCACGAGAAGGTGGTGCCACAGGACATGAGGCCGTTGCACAAAAAGCTGGTGGATCAGTTCTTTGTGATGAAGTCAAGTTTGGGAATACAGGTGGGTGAGCAGATGCGTGGGTAAACCAGGAGACAGTTTTGCTGCACTAAGGGTTGTTTAGATTTCCTAAGCAAATAACAGTGACATCTTTTGGTTGTTCGTCCACATTACATCTAGTGTTCTTACAGTACAACAAAGGGGAAAGATAACAAAACTTTCCCTACATTTCTGAGAACAGCAGTCACTTTTTACTAATGGGAATATATCATCAGCAAAAAGTTAAAATGTTTTTCTTACTAATGATGAAGCTGATCCAGATGCAGCTATAACTAGTGGTATTATGTTCATGTTAATCTTTTTACAAATTGTCAGGAATTTTCTGCCTGTGTACAAGCTAGCCCTGTTCATTTCCCAAATGGAAGTCCTCGTGTATGCCGAAATTCCATACCTATTTCTATGAGCCCTGATGGTGCGAGGGTAATACCACGACGCAGGTAAGTTAAAATCCTAGAAATTGATAGATTTTGTTACTCACAGAAGATGACCCATAAAAGACTTCTGTTGTGTGTATGCTTCCTTGCATGGTCTGCCTGAAGTATCTTCAGTCATGAATAGCTGATGTATATACTCTCTCCTCCTCTCCTTTCCCCCCACGTACCCAATAAATCTAAATTAAACTGTAGTGATTAAGAAATATGTGCTGGTTTAACATCAAAAATATGATTGGCAACTGCAGTTAACCATTTGATATTTCATTTCTCTTATTATAGTCCCTTGAGTTACCCAGCTGTCAATCGGTATTCGTCATCATCACTGTCATCCCAAGCTTCTGCGGAAGTCAGCAATATCACTGGGCAGTCTGAAAGCTCTGACGAAGTTTTTAACATGCAGGTACACATTTTTGTTATACTTCAAACTGAACAGAATCTTTCTTACAAGGTTATTTACTAAATTAATGCTTATTATTTTGTTCCGAAATCTCAAAGTTAATGCTGGTACTTCTTTACAAAGAAAGTCTTTAAATAGGCTGTTAACATCCTTAATTTAGAAAGAACCATTTTTTATGTAATAGTTTCTTTAACTTGGAGCATGGATTTTTTTATGAAAGCAAAAAGCAGCAATGCACTATTATGCAAAGTCATCTGAGCTTACATAGACTTTTCTGTCTAGTCAGCACAGTTTTGATGTAAATATTTTAGTGGATTAGTTACATTTCTATATATTTGATAATTTTGTAAGTTACATGAATGCTCTTTATACTGGTTTGCTATTTTGAAATACTGAGAAACTAGCCTAACAAATTACAAGTTCTTTTTGCTAGTGAAAAATGTATTATAATTTTTTTTTTTCCAAACCAGTAAATGTAATGTGATATCACAACAGCATCTTTTCTATATGTAGCCTAGTCCATCTACCTCAAGCCTGAGTTCTGCTCATTCTGCTTCTCCTAATGTGACCAGTTCAGCTCCATCCAGTGCCAGAGGTCAGTGCTTATCTCCTGTGGTAACCCATGTTAAATGATTCTTGATACATTACACAGCTGAACACCTGCATGCTGTCACTGGTCAGACGTCAAAATTTAGTTGTTTGAGGAATATGAGTTATTGGGGACAGAGGATTTCTTTGCCATAAATGTAGACTTGAAATGTTTTGAGTATCACTGAATGAATTTAAGCACTTGACATATTTATATTCTAGCCTCTCCTCTTTTGTCTGACAAACATAAGCATTCCCGAGAAAACTCTTGCCTGTCTCCCAGAGAAAGGCCCTGCAGTGCCATCTACCCTATTCCCTTGGAAACTTCACAGGTAGGAAGCTTGTTGGGAGTCCTCTGAACACAAGTAGCTAAAATGGTGATAAAGGTGCTTATTGAACTTTGAGCAGATTCAGTGCCTGCTCATTGCTGTTAATTTTGTTGTTGTTGTTGTTTTTTATAAGAAAATGCTCTAAAATATTTTACACGAAGGAGGTGTGATCAAGTACCATGTATTCACATTTCTGCTTGCTATGTCTAGGTTTAGATCTGGTTGTTTATATTTGCTTACTGCAGTGAGAGAGATGCAAAGACTTGGTGATGACACAGCCTACTTGTGTGAAACTGCAGTATTTCTTCAATCTGGGGAAGAAGAAAGAAAAACTGTTATCACAGCAGTTGTCCCTGTTGACCTCCCCTTTATTTCTTCTGTAATAGCTAATCTTAGCCACTCTGAGATAATAGCCCACCACATGTGGCAATTCCTATTTTTTAGTGTAGTTTTAGGAAAGAAAGACCTTTTGTTACTTCAGAGAGAAGAATGAGTTGAGTTCTTACCTTAAAGTTACTGTTACATAGGTCTGTATGAAATTTGTATCTTTTGACTTACCTGAAATGCAAAATGAGTGTGGTGAGCTGGCCAACTTTGAATTTTGCTTTCATCTTTTCTTCTTAATGGACCTACTTTCCTAAAGTGCTTTCCTTTAATACAGTTGCTGTTTAATCCTGGCCATCACACAATGCAGCTCTTACTGAAGCTGAGAAAGACAAGAACATAAGTACAGTGTGAAAGGCCCTCCTCTCAACACTTACATTTCCACCAAAAGTTTTGCCTCTGATTAAAAAAAACAGCTTGGCAGTCCAGGATCCTTTCTTTTAGAAATTATTTGTTGGTTTCTCAGTAGTTGTGTTCTTGTCCCCTGCTTCTTCAGTTATTGAATTAGCTCTTATTTAATTTTTTCCTCTTTGTTTAAGTCCTCATGCTGTTACCTGAGGGCGTAAGAAGTAATACCAAAGCTTAGCCAGACTTAATGGCATTTCTTGAGAACTACTTGCTGATGTATCTGCTGGGCACTTTCTCAGTTTCCAACATACAGGAAAGAGCAGATGTTCTTTAAATTGGTTTTACAGTGTTTGGTGAAAAGAAAAAAATATCCCGTTTTTGCTCCCAGACTGCAAACTCTTGCTTTGCCAAGTGGAATGCGACTTCTGTCCCACACTGTACCCGTGATTCGATAAGGGAGGCTGAGGAGCTCGTAGGCCCAGTCTCTGCTCAATCTGAGACTCGCCCAGCAGGAAAATCTCCCAATCTGTCTCTACCCTCAGTATCCCAAGAGAGGGTAAGTAGAAAAATTGACTTGCTTGTGCAGTGAAGTATGTCTCAAAGGACTGACGGTTTCTTTCTGCCCTCATAACAAGTGAGGATGTATCTTTCTGGGGAAGGCGCAGTTTCTTTCTCTGATGCTCTGTCTCTATCCTGAGCAGTAGAAATGGACTGATGAGAAACAAGATTCTGATTCTCTGCCTTCTGATTAAGATAAGAAGAGGAAAAGAAATCCTCAGGATGATAGCAAGGAGATACCTGAAACTTTCATTAGAATCTAAAGGCTGAAACTATTCCTTGTCTTTTCTATTTTTATCCTAATGCCAGGTAATTTCAACAGTCTTTGTTGGAGCTTCACACTAAATTAATGAGGAAGGGACCACCCATTTGTGAACATCTTTGTTACAGCTTAATGAATGCAATTTTCACAATAGTTGAAGAGTTGAGATACAGAGGCAAATTCCTGCACTTCAAGTCCAAGTCAAGTCTTTTGAGCCCGTAGCTACTTCATTTAAGGATGTTTGACAGACTTATGAAAACAAGACCACAGCAGTACTGCATCTGCTTCCCTCATTGAAATTGATGCTCAAGGTTATCTGTGTTCAGCTGTTTTCAGTTAACATACATTTGTGCTTGCTTTTTGATCTCTAGCTGAGTGACTGTACAGTACCTCTCTAACTCTTCCCATACTCTGAAGAGGAATGCCTGCTGCCATTGACTGGTCAACAGACCTCCTCAGTTTTTGCACTATTATTCTTCCTAATGGAGTTTTTGGGGTTTCACATTTTGGTTTTTTTTTTCTTTTTTTTTTGTTTTTTTTGAGGTTTTTTTGTTTGGTTTTTTTTTTTTTTTTTTTTTTTGTTTGTGTGTATCATTAAATATCCTGTGATTCCTCTTGTTCTTCTATATGGGTTTACATTTAATTATTTTTTATGTCTTCATTTCTCTGTATCTCATTCAGCTTTGTCTCTTTATCTCCTTCAGTTTTCAGTTGCTTTTTCAGGCTTTGCTCTTTATCTTCATGACAGAAACTGAACTTCAACACTTGCCCTCCAAATCCGTGTGCACTGCAGACTTACTAGGCACTGAGCATTCAATCCAGACCAGGCAGGAACATGTGATCACATTTCCTGTCACGTTAGATTATACATGTAGTTATGCCACCTCAGTTTAATGGTAACTTCAGGAAAACAGCTGTTGCCTGTTCCAGTATGACTCTAGCACAGCATAGATAGACAAACCTAGTGTAGCTCAGAGTCTAATTAAGCACTCCCTCTATGTGATGTTTAAAGTCAAGTTAAATTGGCCAAATATTTGTTCATCACTTTGTAACAGAGCTGCAACATATTAGATCAATGACGATTACTTTGCAGCTGGGTTTGCCATCTTGTGGAGCCACAGTGTAGTGCCTCTCTGACTTGGCATGGTCTTCTGACATTGCAAGGAGATTCAAGAATAGGATTTCATTTGGATCTCATGGCTTCTCTGATCTTGCTTTAAGGAAAAAAGATTGGGTTGGGCGAAGTAAAGTTCTGATTCTGCAGTGACGTTATTGCAAATCTATCCCTGCGGTTCTTTAATAATCTACCTAGATACCACTTGAGGAATGAGCCTTATTTTGTTTTTTAGGGAGCTGGAAACTGTCAGAACTTAATACATAATAATTCTGTCTCTGATTCCAGTGTGTTCAGAAAACTAGTCTACTCCCTATTTTATATTCGTATTTTTCTTAATTTATTTATGTACTTAGGTGATGTTTATCACTACCTCCTGTATAGGTCAGTAATTATCTTGTGGGGATAATAACACTAAGATATTTGTTTTCATAAAGGCTACTGAAATACAACAGTAGCTATGCATAAACCATGGTGTTCTCAATTTACAGAGAATACTATTTAATCATATTGGAGATGCTGCTTTGCCACGAAGTGAGTCCAATCTGCCTGGCCCTGACAAAGGTGAGTGGAAATGCTGTACCATACCAATCTTGGAAGCAATGGAAATGTAATTAATCCATTACACTCCCGTGGAATGCTAATTTTTTTGAATGCATACTGTTATCTTCAAGTTTCAAAACATTCTAATTTAACTAAAATTAAGCTAACACTCTGAAGTTTAAAAACACTTTGCCAGAAAAGGAGCAAATATAGTGTTTGTTTGACTGAGTGTTGCACTCACGGGGGCCCAGAAGTTTGCAGGAAGGGGTGGCAGAGCAGCAAGTTGCAGCAGGCTGTGTGAGAACAATTCTTTCTGTTTCTCAAGAGAGACGTGGGATGAACTCTGGAGATTAACTTCTGGAGACTGGGGCAGAGAGAAGCCAAAGAGATGAATAGAGTCCCAGAGTTTGGCATCTGCTGGTCCTCTTTACCAAATACACGTCACTGTGCTTTTAGTTACACTTTGATGGAAAAGAAACGATCAATTTATGGTTTATTGGGGTTTGGTTTTGTTATTAATTAGAGTAAATGAGAAACTTACGAATTTCTGTAGACAAAATACTACCTTTCATAATTCTGCACATGGGGAAATTCAATATTGTTGGCACAGTTATTGTGCCATGATTCCATTGTGCCTTCCACATGCATAATATGCTCTATCATTTAATTATGTGCTGCCTTTTGTCGTGCCCTCAATGAAGGACACAGTAAAACAGCTGTATCGAAAAGAAATATATGAAGAATCCACTGCAACAAGAACTGACCAGGAATCAGGTTTTCCTCAATAGGAGCTGATTTTTATAAGTATTTTTGTGTCCAAGTTTTTATGAAGGCTGAAGTGTGGAATTCTTCAGAGGGCTGAAAAAACATATGAAATTATTCAACATGGAAATGGCAAAACTTTTCCACTGGCCTATGCAGCCAAGTAAATCACAGAATTATTAAAGTCAAATATTCTCTCCTGGAGACTTCAGCAGTTCAAAGAACTGACTGCTTGGATAACTTACAAGAAAAATTTGACTTGTCAAGAGACTCAGGCACTTGAAGTACCTACATCTGGTGCCAAGTCATTTTTAGTATGAGGGCAAAACCATCCTGCTAGGTTACAGCCTACTATAAAAAAGCAAACAATGTATTTCTTATTTTGGCAGCAAAGAAGCAAAATGAACCTGAGGAAAGCAGATCATTCTGTGCACTGTTCTCAGGATCAACTAATGTGCAATTATACTGTAACAAGATTGTTACAGATACAAAACAAATACTTGTGCTGTACTTTTTGCATTAAGTTTGGTATATACTCGTATAATGGGAATGCAGTCCTTCTGAGAGCCCTTGATGTTCCTGTAATAGGAATAAGTGATACCATCAGTATAGCAACAATACTTTCCTTTTTTGCTTCATCTTTATAAATGAGCACAGAGTCCTTGCATGTAGTTTTCTACTCAGAACTATGAAATAAGCAAACAAGAAGGGAACTGTCATGGGAAGGCAAGATTTTTGAGGCTTTGAAGGTGGGAGATGTTTGGTGGGGTTTTTTCTGGGGAAAAGGAAGATTTGAAGCAGTGTTCTCCCACTTTTCTACAGGACATGTGAGAAAAATTGTGGGATTTAAGTTAGCTTTTGTCCTGTCCATGTTAAATGCTCTCTCTTTCTATCTGACTTCTTTCCAGTATGGGTGGCTCCTTGATAACATAAGATAATCCAGTCACAGAAGCTGTTTCAAAGCTTATAGGATCATTTAGTTAAAGTATTTGTGTTACATGTACCAATTCCATGACAACAGCCTGTCGTGGTTTCAGTCGTAAATCAGCCACGCAGTTTGCTACATGGAGAATTGAAAGAATGCAACTCCCACAGGTTGAGATAAGAACAGTTTA
>JANRGW010014681.1:0-16372 GCA_024733675.1 Psilopsiagon aymara | reverse complement strand
CACCCCCACCACCCTTCCGGGTCTCTGCTCTCCGTTTCTGCATCCTGGGCATGACATGCTGTGGTATGGAATACCTCTTTGGTCAGTTTGGATCAGGTGCCCTGTCTCTGCTTCCTCCTGGCTCCCCCTCCTCCCTGGCAGAACATGAGGCTCCAAAAGTCCTTGGCCAAACCAAACATCACTACGCCATAACTAAAAACATGGGTGTTATCAGCACTGTTCCCACGCCGAAAGTCAAAAACACAGTGCTGCACTAGCTACCAAGAAGGAGAAAAATGACTGCTACTGCTGAACCCACGACAGTTGGACACATGAGTAAAATTTGTGATAAAACAACATATGGCCCCACCATTCAGTTCCTGCCTTTAATGGGAAAGCAGAATCTGCTTGGCCACAGTAATGGGCCAAACTCTACATTTCTCTAGCATGATCAGTGACAACTGAAGAAAATGGTGGTGTTATAAGATATTTTAGAAGACATTAAGTTCAGTTGAAATAGTCTATCCTACTTTATTCATTTCTACGAATTTCTATCGCAGTTCCTACAGAATTTGATTAAATGAGTTAATTTCTTAAAATAAACAATTTCCTAACTTTGTATTACCTTCATTAAAAAATGAATAACGTCAAGGTTTTTTTCCTTTCTTGCCTTTGTTTTCAGAAAGGAAAATTAACAAGTATATTTTATTTTACTTTTTACTTCATATAGCACCTGTATTAGATAACTATAAAAATTCGTGTATCTACAAAATTCCTCGGAATCTCTAGAACTGGCATATGCATTAAAGTAGACACATAGGTACATAGAAAGAGGGGAAACACAGTCCTTTGCTGATTTAAAAACTATCTAGGTTTTATTTCTGATCTGCTTAAATCAAACCCACAGGTAAAGAGTAACACAAAATGTATACAGCTTTAGAAGAGCTTCTAATCCCAACCCCTGTATTAGGTGATTTCCCATTCCATGTATGTCTTTATATAGTCTGTATTACAGCATAGATAATACTGACAAATATTGTTTTGAAACAAAGTATAATAGAGAGACATCTCTTGCACCATTTTGCAAAACAAGAAGTTTAAACCCAATGTAAGAAAAAAGCTACAGAAAAAAACTAATGTCTTTCTGTATTATAATAAAATCCATACACTTTCCTAGCAGACAGTGTGTCTGACTACCTTAAAAAGGCTTTGGAAAGAAACAGTTCAATACACACTCAATTCTTCCATCCTAGTTCAACAGAATTAAACAGAAGTCTTCCGGCATTATTGGACAATGCATAGACATTTAAAGTAAGGTACTGAATGGTAATTATCAGTATAATTTGAAGTGACTGGAAGTGTTAGACTGACTGTATATCTGCTGTGAATAGACATAAAAGCATGTGGTATTTTCAGTGATTCAAATTCTTACAAGAATACAAATTCACATTATATATTGTTTTCTAAATCTATTTAAACAAAGCCAGATTGTAGCAAACTGAAGATTATTTAAACTGTTTGAGAATGGAGAAATAGGCTCCTAGTTGAGGATTATTGAAGTTTTGTTGCCACTTAAAGAAAAGTCTTTCTACAAAAACAAACATTATAACAAAGGAAACAAAGGCTCAATCTCATGGATGTATAAAAGGGAAAAACTCCAAATAACAGCATGTTTATTTGAAGATGATGAAAATAAAATACAGCCATGGAGCAATAGTCAAGAATGTGACAATGTATGTGAATTACTCAAAGATTTGTTTCTAAAAAAACAAACCCAAATAATTTAGCAAAACTCCAGCTAAATGGATTTCAGTAAAAAAAAAAAAAAACAAAAACAAACAAAAAAAACAAAACAAACAAAAAACCCAAACATTTAAAATTGCAAAAATAATTAAGCTTGCTTCTGTAAAAAGACATCAGTGTACATGGAAAGAGGAGCGCTGTGACTTGAAAATATGAAGGGAAAACCTGTGGTGGGTCATGTATTTTTCATTGAATTATGATATTAGAGAAAAAAAACCTTTTCCTTACAGAAAATTGAGCTTCTGATGGTAGCAGATGAAGCAGAGGCTAAATCACAGTGATCATAACTTGTGTCCCTCAGGGCTTGGTATTGAGGCCAACGTTGTTTTAATACCTTCGCTGACGATCTGGATGAGGGGATTGAGTGCACCCTAGTAAATTTGTGGATGACACCAATTTGGGTGGAAGTGTTGATCAGCTGAATGACAGGAAGGCTCCGCACAGGGATCTGGACAGGCTGGATTGATGGGCTGTGGCTAGTGATATGAGGTTCATACAAGTGCTGAATCCTGCATTCAGGCTACAACAACCTCATGTTCTGCTCCCGGCCTGGGAAAGAGTGGCGGGAAAGCTGCCTATGGAAAAGGACCTTTGGGTGCTGACTGACATAGCTGAACATGAGCAGCTTGTGCCCAGGTGGCCAAGGATGCCAACAGCATCCTGACTTGTATCGGCAATAGTGTGGCAGCAGCACCAGGGCAATGATCATCCACCTGCACTGGGCACTGGTGAGGCTGCACCTCAAATCCTGTGCTCTGTTCTGGGCCCTTCACTACAAGAGAGAAATCGAGGTGCTAGAGCTGAGCCAGAGAAGGGCAATGGAGCTGGTGAAGGGTCTGGAGCACAGTGTGAGGCAGAATGGATGAGGGACCTGGGGGTTTAGTCTGGAGAAGAGAAGGCTCAGGGGAACCTTTTCACTCCCCACAATTGCCTGACAGGAGATTGTAGTGAGGTGGGTGTCAGTCTTTTCTCTCACGTAACAAGTGACAGGATAAGATATAATGGTCTCAAACTGTGTCAGGTCAGGTTCAGACTGGATGTTAGAAAAAATTTGTTCACCAAAAGGGTGCTCAGGTATTGGATCAGGCTGCCCAGGGCAGTGGTGGAACTACTGTGCCTGAAAATGTTCAAAAAACATGTGGACAAAGCCCTCAGTGACACAGTTTAGTGGTGGACTTGACAGTCCTGTGGTAAAGGTTGAACCTGATGATTTTGAAGGTCTTTTGCAACCTAGTTTATTCTGTGATTCTATGATTCTATGATTTTTGTGTTTATTACCCAGTTTATTCTGCCACAGATGAGAACATCTCTGCTGCTACCATGCTTTTCTATCCATGGATTGTCTGTAGTTTTGGAGGTGACAACAGAAATTAGTCCAAACCTCTCTCTCCATGCCTTAAAAGCAGGGCCATTTCATAGTTTTCTAGAAAGAGAGTGCTTAAAGCTGATTTGATTCTTCAATTATGTGTTTGCCACATTATGCCGCTGCTGCTACTGGCATCTGAGTACTCACCGATAGCTGCAGTCACAAAGTGAGAATCAGAGGGCAGGCAACTATTTCTGGACAACTTATAAAACTAATTTGACCCCAGAAAAAAGACAGCTAGTGGTCCCTTTTCATGTTTGCAGTGTGCTTAGCTTGTATTAAAATGCATTCCAAATGCTGCCACCTTGCAGAATTAATGATAAAGAGTAACAACTAGTGTTCATCTCTTGGTCCTGAATCCAGTATGTACTAATGCTGATGAAAAGATTAACTTTGATTTACAGTGGTAGAGTGGAGAATCTTGACACAAGGAGCTTAACTGGGTAAATGTGAATAGCAGTGCTTTACAATGGACAAATAACATGAGCCTTATCATAAACCATGGCCCTCCCAGGCAAACCTCTCTGTTTGCCAGACAAATACCAGCAAACACTTCTGGCAAATATGTCTTCCTGGCAAATACTGCTGTTGTCTCTGCTGATATTTTCTCACTGTCCTGAGTTAATTTTAACTTTTTCTGAAAGACCATTCCCCCGAGCAGTCAGCTTTGTCTCCTTTCAGTCACTGAGCCACAGTGAAGGTCTTACTCAGCAAGAAAAAGAATATGAAAAAAGTCTGTGAGGGTAAGGACAGAGCAAAGTAATGCATCTTCTCACAAATTGTTTATATTCTTTCATTTTTGTTGGGCAAAAGCAATAGTTTCTTTGAAATTATCTAGACTTCCACCTCAGAAAGTATGAAACTCTAAAGTTCTACAGTATTTTATTCCAATTTCTGTGTACTGACAGAGCCTGATGACTTCAGTGTACATATATTTAAGCAAAAGCAAATCCCTTCTGCTATCCAAGATGCAATCAATGAGAGTTTTTGCTCCATCCTTCAAAATGTTCTGTCCCTTCTTTGCTTAACCAGAGGGAAAGAGAGAAGAAATTTATATCCCCTTGTCTTTACTGCAGCATAAACTACAACCCTGCTGGTAGGACACTGAGTTAAATCCTGCACCCTGTGAGTGTGCAATTACCATGCCCTCAGAAAAAGCACTTCATTTTGTAGGAAGATACAGAAAGTTAGGATGATGTAAAGTCTCCTCATGGCTGTTTTAAAATACTACATTACAGAGTCAAAATACTGCTGGTTTGTTGTTTTGTTGGTTTTGGTTTTGGGATTTTTGTTGTTTGTTTTATTTTGGGGGGGGGTGGTTGTTTTTTTTTTTTAATAAGAAAAGGGCAGTCTTTCAAAAAATACTGGTGTCCTGTACTTAAATCTGTCACATTTATTTTAAAGACCTCAAATTTGTAGAATCAAGTGGATAACACACTTTCTGATCACCTCTTCCCTCTTGTGGCTGATAGAACTATTGTAATTAAATAGAAAACAGGTAATCCTGAGTATTAACTCCTTCTAACACATGGATGTTGCTAAGTACTATAAAGATACAGAGTGGTAAGAGTTCCTGAGACCATAATTTGCTGCTCTGCCAGTTAACAATGCTCATTTACACTTACATAGTGTAGAAATGTTATTGCCTTATTATGCTTTACCCACCTTAACTCTCACCTATTAAATGACTGTATAGGTTACGCTGCTAAACTGATGTCTCCAAATTAAAGATTTTTTAAGAAAGCTTCCAAAAATTGATTTTATTTTTTTTTTTTTATTTGCAAGGATGTTGTCAGATTAATAGTAGTTTCTCCGTAGGAAACAAAACCCAGCATACTAAATATAGCATGGTATATCTTATTATAACAGAAAACTGTATAGAATCACACACTGCCTCATTGCTTAAAGTAGCATCATGGGTCACGGGTTTCTCCCAAGGAGCAAAATATATTTTCAAAAAGATGTTTCTTCAGGTTGTTCCCTTCACATATTTGACATCTCTTTATATAGAATGAGTTATACTGCTTACCTGTCAGCATTATTTGTTGTTGGGCCTTTCCTGTGGCACTCTGAAAAATAAAACATGCAGGGAAACAAACAGCTGCTCTTGAAAGCAAACAAAAATAACACAAGAAATAACACAAAAGTTGATTGTTCAGCCGTACAGCTGAGCAAGAAGGGAACTGAATAAAATTATGCATTAGGTAGGGTGGGTGTCGTATTTGAGTGAAAAGAGTCAGATCTGCACCATTGATTTTCCTCTGGTGTTTGTGTAGGCTAACAACCAGTTGTTTAAAGGGGTTTACAAAGTGGTGGTGGCAAAGCAGTTAAGTTCCTTATGACTTGGACTGGATCTATTTTCCAGACTCTGACCAACCATGGATTCCAGCTGGTCCAGTGTGAGTGGACACCACTAAGCACTCTGACAGTCAAATGCAATTACCTCAATTCCTTCTTCATGCACCATAGACTCAAGGCAGTGGGGCATCTGGCTACCAGAAGATGAAGAGACTTGTGAGGGATTTTTAATTTGTCAAGAATATCCCATTAAACTGAGACATCTCACACAGAACCTACTTAGCTCTTTCCGGAGAAACTGCAGACATTTACTAAGTTACTTTATTCTCAAAGCACACTGGAAGTCTATGCAGGGACTACTGAATCAAGCTCCAGATGACGAAATTAATTTCGGAGCTACAACACATTTATGTATATATTAATAGAATCACCACTAACCCAGTGGGAGGTAAGACTCTCAAGAGGATGACTACCTTTACCTCCTAATCCACCTCTGAATCCTACCCTATACAACCTAAATGTGTCAGCTTAATGATAAGCTTAAATTTGCAAAAAATATGGACATGTATTGCATTCTAACAGCTTTGAAAAGGGCAGACTCCAAGTCCTCTTGGAAACAAAACTCAAAAGGAAACAAATGTCTTCTGCAAAGTCTGGTCTAAAAGAAAAATAATGATCTTATTTTTCCAGAAACTTTTTAAAGACACTGGGATTTCCTATGAAAGCAATCTAATTTCAGTGATAAAAAGTGGAACACAAACATTCCAGATAATGCCATTAGCATCCTTTTAGCAATTTCCAACTTTTTTACTTGAGACTTGTTGCCTGACATCACTTGTTCATCTGCTTAGGTCATCTGTTCCTCACCATGGCAACTGGGAAATTACTATACATCAATGGTCTGAGGTATAAATGCATTTATTGTCCTTTCTGTGTTCTCTAGGGTGAGAAAATGAGGGCTGTCTTACATCATGGAAACAGCAAGGTCTGTAACCAGCCTTATTGCTATGTGAGTAGAAACTTCCCAATCACACTTCATCATCATTCAAAACAGCACTTGTGTCCCTTTCCTCAGTCTCCCTCTTGCTGCTAGTTTTATCATCTCTAAAAGCCATTAGCCTGAGCCAGAAGGAAAGCTTTTCCTTAAGCTACTGGTCTGCTCTGCTGGGAGATTAAAAGCCTAAAATCTCAACCTTCTGGTTTTTCATCTGTATTAACATAGTGCAGGGAACTTTGGTCACAGGGTGATTTCTACAAGGAATAAAATAAGCCCTCTCTGATATTACAGCATATGTGCTTGCTTGGCCAAATTGCCTCATGGTGGTATACAGTGTTTAAGTTGTTCAGTTAAGAAGATCTAAGCTAACTGAAGTAAATTGCTCCTTGGAATTACTCAAGTGGCTTGACACCCACATTTATCTGCCATGATGCTGTAGCTCAGAGACTGGAGGAGATTTAAAGGCTTCAGAGGATTGAGTTAAATTGATGAACCTTGTTTTGATTTAGAGAGCCAATACAAATATTATTGCACCTTCTTTATGCTAACTATAAGCTCTTTTAAAAATGTATGAAAGCAAAACTCCATTCTGCCAAAACAAAACATAGCACATTAGCTATATAAAAATGATACATTGAAATACTTTCTTCAGAAAATAGCTTCTGAAAAATGTACAGTTTAGGACCATTGCTATCATGTACTTCTCATAAAAGTTCCAATTAAGCATTAAATTACATATATACTTTTTATTATTATTTGAAGCAAACAAACCTTTCAAACTTTGTTTTTACTTTGAGATTTTCTAGCTGCTGGGATAAGCCTATTTTATTCAATCACAACAACCTCTTTATCAGTTCTGCAGCTAGCTTGTAAACCCTAAGGGTGCAAATACAAGTGGAGAAATTCTTCAGTGTTTGCTTGAAACATGTTAAAAGCTTACTATTATTTTTCCTGTTAGGTCAGACCTAATTTTGAGAAGACTTTTTAAACCTCTGATACTGTAACACCCCAGGTAAGAAGTGAACTGGAAGCAGAGCAAATATGATCATTTGAGCTGAGGGAGGCAAGCTATAAAAAAACCTCTCTGAGCCGGGGAAGAAAAAAAGAAAAGAAAAATGTACAAAACATATTTTTTTTGTTACATTTTTAGTAATATTTTCTGTTTCTTTAACATCTCTTTCAGTGCTTTGAACATACTTTTAAAAATCTTAATACTTACTTCATGCTGCAAGCAGAACAGAAGGTGGCAAGCATCTTTTGATTGCTTTTGGCCTAATGCATTTGGCAGGTTGATGCTGCAGATAATCACTACACAACTCTTCCTTGCTTTGGAAATAGGATTGATAACTGAACAGGACCTGATTCCTTGTCCTGTCATGTGTCATGTAACAAGGTCCACATGGCCCTGCCATGCTACCTAAATAACACATTAAAGATCAGCTGAATCAGTTCTCAGCTTACAGCGTTAGCCTTGAGCTCTGCAGTCAGAACCAGTGGCATCTGAACAGTATGAAATTGGTATAAACCAGGACATTTCAGGTTGAATCGTGTCCTTAGAATGCTGCTGCCATCCAAAGACACAAGCTGGTATTGCTGCATTGTAGTAGTGCTGCCAGTAGTTTTTGACAGAAATAGCAAGAGAGGTATGTCATCATTCCTCAAGTTCCACATTTTCTGCTAAGGCTCTAAAATGAGAAACATTTCTCTTTTTGTTATTTTTTTTTCCTGTTAAGAAACCACCTCACTTTCATGAGAAATAAATGGTTTCAAAGTTATGAAATAAGCATTCCCTTTATCTCATGGAAATGTCTATTTTCTATCATGTGAACAATAGGCTCTGCTGCAGAGCACAGACTTTGCTCCTTGCCCTTCTCATGTCTTCCTGCAAAAAATCTTGCTAATTTTTCATGTCAAACACCTCAGCAAATCCTCCTTTGTTGGAATATTTAATGGCAATCTGGCATTTTTCTAAAGTAATCTGCTCTAGATCAGCAGATTAGAGAGGGCCCAACTAACACTTCTTACCTTTCCTGGCATGATCATTCACATTGAAGAGAGAAATTCCTAGGCTTCACTAAGGAGAATTCTAGAGACAAAGACATACTGTTGTGATCACAGCAACTTTTACTTCAGCATAGACTTGTAGGGGCAGTATGAGTCATTATCCAAACTGAGGAAAAATCATACGGACAAGTATGTCATGTTTAACCTATTTTCTAAGTATCTCTGGTAAATACATTAAAATACAATTCTTCTGAGCAATTCTTCTGAGGTCTCCTCTTGGGGATCTCATGGCAGACTTCCGGTACCTGAAAAAGGCCTACAGGAATGCCAGAGAGGGACTCTTTATCAGGGACTGTAGTGATATGACAAGGGCTGATGGGTTCAAACTTACAAAAGGGGAAGTTCAAGTTGAATATAAGGAAGAAGTTCTTTACTGTCAGGGCGGTGAGGCTCTGGAACAGGCTGCCCAAAGAAGTGGTAAGTGCTCCAACCCTCTCTGTGTTTGAGGACAAGCTGGGTGAGATGGTCTAGTGTGAAATGTCCCTGCCTATGGCAGGGGTTTTAAACTAGATAATATTAAGGTCCTTTCTAATCCAAACCATTCTGTGATTATATGATTCTATGAATGAAAATCCCAGCACTTAGTATGTAACTATAGATGTATCATTTTTACAACATCATTATACATTTCACAGTTAACTAAAATAAGGTCAGACAAACAATCTAATCTTATAATTTAAAAATATGTATTTATTTTTCTTTTTAACCTCAACAAGCACAGTCCTTCCTACAGCAAATTTTATATCTCAGTGCATCTACAGTGCAGCTGGATTACCACCAAGTTAGTTTCCAGACCTAAATTTGCGCCACTTGTCTGCCAAGTCAAAACATTTTAGTGAGGTCTACAAAGCTGTTTAGAAATAGTTTATCTTTCTGTTAGATGGGTCCCATTAATTTCTTTGCCTTTTTTAAGTTCTTTATAATTGTCTCATATTAACATATAGCCAGTTGTTCTGACATAATAAGAGAGAAATTCCTTCTTTATCCCATCTAGTGTCTACTGAGTGCTTCAACCTATTTGTAATTTTCATTTATGCATTTCTTGTTCTGTGAAATTATGCAGGCTATTCTATTTGGACATAATTAATCTTACTTTGACTTTTTGGTAGGAAGTTCCACATGTTAATTGTGTTATTACACAATTATGCTTTAATACTTGTGAAATACTGCTTGTTTCAGATGTAGTTTGGCTTGTGTTATCACCCCTCTTTCTATATTGACCTTCTTGGTTTAAAATTCACTTTTGTGTATGATCTAACAATACCTGAACATGGAAGCTTTGCCAGCACTGAAGAGTCAACTCCAGTGTGCTCCACTGCTTTGCAATCCTCACTCATTGCCACAAAAACTGATACTAAGACAAACACAGAGACCTCCTCTATTACTTTGCCTTCAATCTCATAATCATACCACTTCATTTTGTTGTATTAACTTTAATGGTGCCACTATCTTACATTATTTTTACTGTTGTTGCAGGATTTGTAATTTAATACAACCTATATGATATTTCTTTTGGTTATCAGACTAGGATTAAAACTTTCTCTACAGAGTTTTTATTAGGTTCCAGTGTCGGGAAGCAAATGGTCTAAGTTCTGGGTTCACCTGGTCTGAGATATAGTTTGAGGTTACTTTCATTCAGAGCAGAAAGCAAAGTAATGGCTTTGCATGGAGCAACTGGCAGTTACAAAGCTTCTTCTGGTCAATTTACCCACGAATTTAAAACTGTCATAAGGCTTAAATCCATAAAGGCGGATAGTGCTGGTGACACACCAGTGAAGTCTAATGCGGGGAGAGCTGGTGAAAGTGATGTTGGAATGTTTTGAATAATAATGGAACTGAGACTGACAGAAAGTCAAATCTCATGCTTCTGAATTAACCTAGCATCCTGACTAACTTATGGATGCCGCCCTGGCCAGAATCCTCCTATGAATGAGTAGCAGGGGTTTTGGTTTTGGGAGCTTCACAAAGAATTCACACAGAAGTCGTACTTTGCAGAGATTAAAATACCTCACTCTTCTCACTCTATTCAAGTTCTATAGCAAAACCATTTTCAAACAGCTCAGTGAATGAGAAAAACATTAATGGCTGCAGCTTCCATGCCTCCTAGGGATTTAGTCATACAGCTCCCAGCAGCTTCAGTATTGAAATGTGCTGCACCCTCTTTAAAAATATGCCTCAAAGATTTTACCACAAAGGCAAAACACAAAGGCAGAAAAGAAATTCAGAGCGAAAGTGGGAAGACCCTTCCTTGTGTCTATTGCTGGAGTCTTCAAAACGCCGGTAATCTTATACATCATAAAATGGGATTAACGAGATATGACAGGAGATTTAAAAAGGAGAAAAAAGACAACAGATGAACGTGCCAATTGCAGTATGCTGCTTAGAGATGTATGCTCTGAATTTAAACTAAACGTTCCTGAGATGCAGACTGCCACAGCCCCATTTCTACAGCCATGAAACTTGCTGGGAATGTGCTCCATGACTCTGAGCAAATGCTAGGGCAGTGTCCTGGGTTAGGCAGTAGCAGTCATTTTTTCTCCTTAGTAGCTGGTGTAGCTCATAGGGAGCACAAATTAGAGACATCAGATCAGATGCGCACCTGAGGGAAAAACTGCACTTAAAAGAGATTGACTGAACAGTTGTAGCTTAAAGTTTGGAGCTGGGTTTAGGTCTCCACAGGTCCTTTTCCTTCCTCATGTCAAAATTTGCCTTCCCCTCAAGTGGCTCTATGTAAAACCTAATTAAGCAGGCACTGCTTCCAGCATGCTGCCTTCATCAAGTCATTTACAATGTAATCCATCTTACCTTATTTTATCTATATGAAATACATTTATTTGCTGAAATGGTTACTGAGATACATCAAGGGAGAGCGAAAATTGGTGGTTCCTCTTTATTGTCTCTGGTGCTTATGTCTAGTTGAGACAGTGCTGCAAACTATCTCATACCACATACTATAGGAAACCAGTTCTGTGCATGGACATACCCAGTCAGAAATCTCTATTATATGTGTGCATTTAACTAATCTAATTTCAGATATGGTTTTAGGCATGTAGCATTTTTAAATTAGAGTTTGGGAAAAATAATTGACTTTGGGGAAAGAGGATCTCTCTGTCCTTTATTTTCTTTCCTTTTTTTTGGGTTCAGGTAATTCTGAATCCAGATGGCTTCGACACAAGCCTTGATGCAAAAGCTGTGAAAATGCTTTTATGTTCATAGCTTTCTTCCATCTTATGACATTCTGTGCTTTTTCATATTAAAAAGAAAAAAAAAAAATGGAAGGAATCAAGGTTCAGATTCTATCATTTTTAATGGTATTTACAATACAGATTTTATAACCCTCCAAGTACATAACGAGGCCAGCAGAGTCAAGAGAAGGACATGGATCAATGGAAAGTTAAAGGTAAGTAAATGCAACTTGGCTTATAACAGCTACGGTTTTCTCATGGTTTTCCAAACTTATCTCGCTACTTTTTCAGGATATGCATTATTTTTTCATGTTTTATTTTGGAGAGATTTTGTGTTTTCGAGGTTGAAGAATGCTAACTTCACATCAGTGAAATATAAAGTCCAATTTTTCTCCTGGACAAAGAAAGAAAATCTTGGTAGACATGAGAGATTTTTGACAGATTGATCAAATTCTACTCCAAGCAGGAAAGACTCTGCTCTAATTAGTTTTACATTCCTCATTTCATTTGTCCCCTCCTGTGAGTCCAGTGTGACGACCGAAAATGAAAGTCACATGTTAATTCTTTTAAATATGACAAATGACAAGTGGCTGTCAAGACGATAGTCTTCTTTGATGATTATGCTGACACAGAGGGGTAGTTTAAAAGCTGGAAGGCTAACACTATGTCAGTCAAAAAGGCAAAAATATCTTCCTCATTATCACGGCAAATGAAACTGGAACTGTCTCCAGAAGAATATCGGAAATGTTTCCATCACTCAAGACCCCACATACCTTTTGGGAAGATTTTCCATAGATGAGATACACATCCTTGATCATAAGAGTAAGGGAGGTGGGACTGGACTGGCACAAGAGGGGGTCCCATTCAACTCCATCAGTTCATGAGTTCAGGACTATCTGCACAGTGACTCCACTAAATGCCATTATGTAAACATGACCTTATACTGTAGATGTACACATGAGTGGGTCCATGTGCACAGATTAAAAAACACTCTTTGTGTTTACAGGAACACATCAGGGTGTGGTTTGACATGCAGGTTTTATTACCTAGCCATTGGTTAACAACCACTCTCTGAATGGCTGTTTTCAGTAATTCATACAACTTTTATATGGGGTAGTGTTAAGGGAGCTGATATTTTCTTTTTTTAATAGCTCATTAAACTCAGATATATGTTACATACAACACATAAAGCATTAAGAGCATATAACATATTCTTTTAATATATGTGAACAGTGGAAGTACCACAATATGTACTGAATATGGCAATATTAATGTATTATTCATACAGAACATTTAAAGCGGGGTTTAGAAATATGATTGCAGTTAGCACTTTTTTTGGAATGAGTTTGAGATACTTTGTATTCCATACACTGCAACTCAGGTTTCCCTTTTATGTTTCTTTGCTCTTTTAACTGTTCCAAGAATGAATGAAAATCAGTGATCTTCAGCAGTAAATGAATCCTTTAGCACTTAGAAATAAAGTCAAATAAACACTCTTTTTTTGCATAAGGGTGGATACCATAACAATATTTACAAATGCAAAACACCAGAGGGTAGTATTTATTTATTTTCCAAGATATTTAGAAACAGAGCACCCTGGCAGCTGAATTAAGATGGATATAAGTGAACACCTAAATTCCTCTCTGTCAAATATAGTCTATTTCCACACACTTCTGTTGGTGAGTATGTGAGAAAGCTGAGGTTCAGATTGTATGAGCTATCAGGACTGAGAAGTGTAATACTGTTAAGGAAATAAACTGTCAAGGTTTGCTTCTCTAGCGGCTCTGAATTATTAACACCACAAAACAGAGGTAACGAAATCTTGAGAGTCACTTTGTAGGGCTGAAATGAATAATTTAGGGAAGCTACTGCCTGCTGTCTCCTTGTTATTAAATAAGTAATTTGAAATGACTGAAAATGACTGAGAACAACAAAGCAAAGACTGTTGAAATAGCACCTCTGCACAGCTTTGGATTTCTTCGCTTGAGGTGGGGTGTGCTGTTATACTTAACTACAGGAGAAAACAATTTCTCTAGCAGTTAATCTCAGTGCTTAGTTGGACTCTTATCTACGCATATTGTTAGAATTGCCTCTTGTCAAACAACAGACTCAGAAGTTTTCTATATAAGCTGATATGCTGGTTATGTTTACTGCTGTTACAACAGAAGCCATGAGTGAATGTTTTCAATTATAGGGGTCTGGAGTTCAACCTCTACTGTCAGTTGATTTTTTTCCCCCTAATTTTTGGATTTACTTCCTAGAAAATAGTCTCATATATTTACATTGCTCTCCACTGACACTGTATAATCTCCATTTCAAGTACACATGAAATGTCTGTGAAAAAATTCTCTCAGCCAAGCCTCTTCACTAGGTATGCACACAGTGTGGGATCTGGTAGGGACTTTTTTTTATTCCTGACAGGAAACAAGGACTAATCTTTTGAGATTGGTCAAGTTGACAGCCTTTGGTTACAATTGTATAATGGAACTTTGCTAAAAATGTTCTTATGCAAAACTTCCTAATTTCTTATTTATGTTCTTCTGTAACTTTTACAATAACTAGTAACCTCAGCTCGGATGAAGTCCTTTCTCAGGAGAAAGCCAAGATGTATGCGAATGTAGATTAAGGCTTGCAAATTTTAGTTGAAGGCCCTTATTCTTCCCCACCTACCTTGACGCTAGACTGTGTCACTAAGGCAGCAGATATCCTCACAGACAGACTTTTTATGATTGGCAGAGGGAGGTGACTATCTTCAAAGATGACTACAATGCCAAATGACAAGACAGTGACCTAATCTATCCTGTTAAATTTCTGGTTTGGCAAGTGAATCAAGACCAAAAATACACAGTGAGCAGGAGCTGTCATTAACTGAAAACACAGGTCTGAAGTCTTGTTAGGCAAAGCAAGAGTTGTCAATAAGTAGTGTGACACTTGCCAGGCCATTTCAAAATAACAAGCCTGGACATTATGGCTGAGTCATGGTTGCAACCCTAGAACCTTCATATGAATGAGTGGAAAGTCCTGTAGACAACTGATAGACCCAGAAGTATTCTGTAAAATGGGGATATCCTCAAATGGAGCTGAAACATTAACATTAAAAGAAAAGAAGCAGCATCTGAGCTATTCACAGCTCTAGCATCTGGGACCCAGCTAAAATCCATTGCCAGGGACTGCTGTGTATTCTGCTTCCAGGCTGCATCTAGCCAAAAAATATGTGCCTAAATTGCAGGACTCTTTCTGAGGGTGTGCATGGAAACATAGAGGAGTAATGAGCCAAACCAAATGAAAGGCCAGTCAAAGTTAGAACTTTTTTAACTCAGGTAATTCTGCACATGAGAAAAATGCTGTTCCTCCATCTCTTCAACTCTTGTTTTTTTTTTTTTTTTTTTGGCATGAGCACCAGCAATTTCCATTCTTCTCTCCTTCTTGGGTGGACAGTGAACATCACAGGGATAATGCCTGCTTACCTCTCAGGAGCTGTGAAGATTAATTAATGTTCTTGATGCATGTCAATGATGAAAAACTCAGTGTAAGTACTAAGCATTTGTGTATTCATAGGCAACAGAAATATGCCTTCTACGCAGGAAAGATGAAACATAGAACTGTTTTCTAGCTTTGTCCAATTTCCAGAGGTGAAAGTCATATTCTATAGAAAGCCTAGAAAATTACAGTTTAATACTTGGGCTATTTAGAGAAAATGAAATATAAAACATCCAAAGGTCTATTTTATCTTTTGAGCCTGTCTAAAGAAATCCCGGCAAAGCTGCTGACTCTATTAGGAAAAAGGGAGGGGGGGGGAAGATGAGTTACATTGTTTAGTGAGATTATGATGAAAATAAAGTGAAGAAAATTTTCTACTCAGAGTTTACAATACAGACAATATTGAAGATATTTTTACCTTAAATTTTTCCCCAGGAACCTGCCACTTACCTCATTCTATTCTGTCCATTATATATAGTAGGTCTCAATCTAAAACTTAGTAAAGGCACTGGATCTTTCTATTTGTTGAAGTTGTTCATGATTAAGAGTCCATTTTGCCTGAAGCAAAAAGAAGATATTTGGATATTTTTCTCAGATTGCAGAGAACTAACAGAGAATTAAAAATAAATGTTAAAATATATTACTGTGCAAAATGATTAAGATAAAATTTATTTTGTACTGTAATGCTATAAACTGTATTTTTGACATCCTTGAAGTAAATGGTCTAGGAATCTTCTTCCAATATTTACTGTTTCAGAAGTTAATCCTGAAGTGGGTATTTGAGTTACTACCAGGAAAGTCACCAGATTACATATATATGCACATAAATAGTGTGCTGCTGCACTGCATATATATTAGGCTCATACATGTACACACACATATATGCATATATATATAAACCAACATCTCACATAAATATACAAATACATACATATGTATGTGTATGTTGGTATGTGTGTATAGATGTACAGATCATATAATCATAGAATAGTTAGGGTTGTAAAGGACTTTAAGATCTGCTAGTTCAAACGGCCTCTGCCATGGGCAGGGACACATCTGACTAAACCATGCCACCCAAGTTTCTGTCCAACCCAGCCTTAAATACCACCAGGGATGGAGCATTCTTGGGCAACCCATTCCAGTGCCTCACCACCCTTACAGTAAAGAATTTCTTCCTCATATCCAATCTGAACTTCCCCT
>JANRGW010014679.1:0-15164 GCA_024733675.1 Psilopsiagon aymara | reverse complement strand
ATGTCACTAATATAAAGCAAGGTTTATTTTTTTGTTTGGATTCTAAAGGACAAAGGTCACTTTTTTTGCCCAAAGGCTCAAGCTTTAGTCATCAGTGAAGTTATTTCCCTGGTTCCAACTCTGTCCTTTCCAGGATGTGTGTCCTCCTATTTGAACCATTCCTTGAGTTGAATAGACTGCGCTAAGCTGGAGTTCATGTCCTGACCTGCACCCAAAGATGCATGAGGTTATGTTCTAAAAGCAAAGCCTTGAGGTTACAGGCAGCTTTAGTCTCCTTGAGGAGATGGGGAATACATAGGACCTCTGAATCTGCATATTTTATTCCTTGACCTGAATAGGTTGTGCCTATTCATGCTGCTGGGATAGCAGATTCGTACTGTCTCAGTGTTTCTCTGCTCATGAGGAATCTCAGCTATTGCAAAACCAATAAGTAGCTGCACAACAACAACTACCTGAAATTTTGTGGAGCAAGATGCTACCTGGTCTAAAATTTCTGGACCAGTCAGTGAAGCAGGCTGGGGCTGACATGGCTCAGACAGACCTTCTTTGCTGAGAAAAACTGCTAATTTTTATGAGGTACCTTTGAGGTACCTTAAGGTTATCTCCTTCCAGGTGAAAGAATCTCTCAAACACCCTCTTTTTTGTCTAGATTGGACTCTAAATCTCTCCTTCATATGGTACAAAAGTGGGAGCACATGAAAAAATCCTGCAGCGTATCCAGGTTTTTTGCTAATGTGTCTTTGTATTGTGAGAGTGATTTTAGAAATCACTTGTTTCAAAATCTGAAACTTCGCTGTAGCTTCATAACCCCAAAGCTTTATCAAAGAGTTTGTTTTCCCTGTGTGAATGAGCTGTGTGTTTCAACCCAACATTTAAGTTCAGAGTTCTAACAGTGCTGTTACTGTGAGGTTGTTGTAGTTTCATGCTTAGTTGGAAATGGCTTCTCAACTTTTAGAATTCCTACTCAAGTTTTGTGAAGGAGGGTCTTGAAGAGATACAGGTTTTGAGCGTGGGGGTGTATTACAGTTGTCACCCTGACTTCCAAGGTGAACAGAGGCCAACATTTTAATAACTCTGTATTTTGATACTTGGCCAGTATCGCAAATTCTTATACTGAAGTGGGTCAGCAAACACAGAGCTGCATTTTAAAGAAAGAGAACCTAAAGATGATTTCTGAAGTCTGTGTCTGTAGGCATGTGCCATGTGGTCTGGTTTGAAAAAGAACCGAGCACTTGCAACTTGCCATAATCTGAAGACAGAAGGTATTCCAGAGACAAAATCCTAAAAATAGCTGCTGTGCTATAGAGGAACATGTCCATGGCATGTGGAGGTGAGGGTGAAGACTGCCAGGCCCTACCCATCCTCTTTTGGTGTTCTGAGGAAAATCATGGTTTTATACTGCTTGCTTGGGTATGATAGTTGGTGATCCTGGGAGTGGATATGTACAGAACCCCATCAGATGTGTCAGGGTCCCTGGTTCAGTTATAGGGTCTGTTGTTTCCCATATTACAGCTACTATCATGGGGAGATTGTTCTCCATTCCCTAAGGCTGTTGAAGCCCTAAATGGGGAGGACTGTGCTATAAATAGGGTTGAACCCTCTTCAACAGACTCTCTGACAGACCTTGAACACCTTCCTGTCCAGATCTTTGGAGGCAAGCTGGGCAGTGTCTTGTTACTGATGCTGTGTAAGAGGCTGAGCAATCCCACATGAAAGGCAGTACAAAAGTTAACTCACTTGTTGTCAGAAGGACTGCTGGAGGACCAGCATGCGCTGCTTCCTCCTTCTGACTCAGAATCACACACTTCAGGCATTAATTATTCAAAGCTGATATTTCTGCACCATTTAGGAAGAATCCAGTGGCCCAAATGGTTCCAAGAATAGCTTCCCTTTGTTATTTTTTAATGTGAACATTTTAGTTTGCTTCATTATCCAGGGATATTCTTGCTAAAGCTATGAACATCATCCTGCTGGAAGCAGATGAAGCATTCAAAACTTTAGCCACTGTTTTTACCTGAATGTCTAGGTTTTGACAGACAGCAAACAGCTCTGCCTCTTAAGGTCATATTATATCTATTTATGTGTGTCTCCAGAGATACGGGTACAGGATTGTGAGATTTTGATACTGTTTTGTAAACAAATAGCCTGGAAGCTGCCTAATGCACTGCTTTGGTTGCATGCTTATTGAATATAAGCCTTCCTGCCAGATCTAAGAGAGGCTGCAACTGCTGCAAACTCTCGCCATATTATTATAGACTGCTACCAACAGAAGCCTTATTTGTTTCTGTGGACGTTTTCTTGAGGTCATTGCTACAGTTCTATCAGTCAATTAAGCAAACATCTGCAGTGGCATCGCTTGTCTGTCTTGTTTAATTTTCGAAACATGGCTGAGAAGAAGGCTGCCAGTATAAGAAGAAAAAGAATCAAACTGCTGGTTGTTACATCCTCACTATCCTGGAATGGCTATAGGCAAAGTAACCCTTCTTTGTAGTTTTTTTTACAGTGGGCTGTGGTCTGAGAACAATTAGCTGCACTCTTTCCTCTGGATAGTTGTTCTACTTATGCTTTGTTATTAAATGTTTTTATCATGTTGATGGCCCAACTGGAGCCCAGCCTGAGACATACAAACAAACATAGAGTAGATTAGGATGGCTGATCCATATGCATGCTTAGTAAGATGTAGAAAACAGCAGGTGGCTATGATGAGCTGAGGGCAAGGTAAGAGAAAGCTGTGATTAGTACAAACAGCATTAGTCAGAGCAGGGCAGCTTCCAAGCCAGTTTGTGGTGTTTGTAAGAAAAGAAGCTGTGAGAAGCTTTAATTTTACTTTAAGTGAAAGTCTGTTAACCTTTCACACAACAGAATTGGTTGGTGGACTCACAGGCAGATATATATTGACTGAAATAACACAAAGGGGCTTCCTGCTTTTTTTCCATCCTTGAATGCCAAAAAAAAAAAAAAATTGGGTCTTAACCTAAGCTAATAGATGAAGTATTTGTGAACGTTTTAATAAAGCTGTAAGTTGTTTTCAGATGTGTTGCCTTCCAGCCCCCTGTCCTCCCTTGCTCTCCCACCCCAGGCAAAAAAGTTCCCTTTGTAGATGCTGTTTCCCATTAGGTTGGTAGGTGAGTACTGGTGCTGCCAGGTGGCTCAGCTGGGCAGAAGACCATAGGAGAACATGGGAGATAGAAGACATTGCTCCACAGATAATTTGAGATGTTTCTCCCTCTCATCCTCTCTCCCATTTCCACCTGCCCCATTCCAGCTGTGTCTCCCAACTGCTTTGTCTCCTTTGGTGCTCACTGTACCTGTGTAAGAACTGATTTAACTAACTGAGCAAAATGCCTTGCTAGTTTAATGCTGAGAGAAATTCAGTTGGCTGCTGAGCCTGGTGCCAGGCAGATCTTGGGAAGAGGCTGGACGACGTAGCTGAGAGCAAGAATAGGAGAAATGTGGAGAAAAGAGAGGGTCTTCTGTCTCAGCTGCGACCAAACACTCTTCTGCTAGTAAAACTGCAAGTGCAGGCTGAGCTGAAGGGGTGATCCAGGACAGACCTCAGATCCTGGAGGGTTTGGTGATGATGGAATGCTAGACATCCAAATCCCGCACTTCAGAAAGATAACAAATGGTAAATGCTATCACAAATCAACCTCAGATGTCTAGGATTCCTTATTTCTTTACAGATGAAATAAAAGTGGAAGGTAGTCTCTTCAAGATGTTTTTAAGATTTGCTTATGAGCTATCAGGTGTTGCTTGGTTACAGTTCCACACATCTGTAGAACAGAAGTTGTGTTTATATTTTAAAAGAGGGGAAAACATTTCACTGTGTAATATTTGATGCATGAGAATGTACACAATACTAATTTGTTTGGCTTTCCCAGGCAAATAATTGGGTTGGGAATTTGTCTGCCCACAGCCACAAGCTTGGATGAGTTGCATTTATGTGATGTATATTGCTTTATTTTATATGATTACAAGAGTGTTGGAAAATATCTCTTGACCTAGGAAAGTGCCAGCGCTGGTCTCAGTTTACATGTGTACCTGAAAAGCTCTGTGTAAGAGCTATTGCTTTGTGTGAAGCTGTGAAGTGTGGAGCTTTGCTCAAATTATAACAAACAAAAGTCACACATCCAATTAATGTTCCGAAGCATTATGACTAAGGTTGTATTTCTCATGTGGCTTGCTTGAACTGTCTCTGATGGGATGAAATTTGCCTACCAGTGTGCTTTCCCTTCCAATGATGTGAGACATCAGCCTTTATCTAAGCAGCAGTCTTGGTGGCGTCAGTGGGAATTTTGCCTGATTTAGAGGATCTTTTGTGGAAGCTCTTCAACCCATTTTTCAGTGCTACAGCTTACCAGGACTGTTCTATCATTCTGATATTCCTTCCTGTCTACACACTGACTGCTGCCTCAGAGCCATGGCTTTCTGAATGTCTTCCTCCAAGTCTTCAGCGCCTGTCTGTATACAGACATGCACAGATGGGGGGAGCAAAACTTCAACATTGGGGTGGTGGTTTGGGATTTTTTTGTTTGTTTGGGGCTTGGGGTTTTTTGTGTGTTTTGTGGGTTTTATACTTTTATTTGTTGTTGGGTTTGTTTTGTTTTTTCTTTCTCTCCCTCTTCTTTCTCCCCAGTGTGGTAGAAATTGGTGGTTCTGGTTTATTCCGCCTGTAAGTAGCGTGAGTCCTGAAGAGGTTTGTGAGGCCACTGTTCTCCTTTTTTAAGGTACTAAAACTTCACCGGTAAAAGAATGAATTTAACCTCACAGGAACTCAGCAGTGCTTTTGGTACTGTCTTCCCTGAGGACTTAAGTTACCAAATAAATCAGTGCACACAACAGCAAAAGAGCAAAGTGAAACTTAATCTCCACCTGCTTGTTCAAGCAGCCCAAGGCACTGCTGATTAGTCTCAGCCACGAAGTCACGTCCGCCAGGGCTAAGAGCAGATAAGGCATGTTTATTTGATAGCTGAACCATGTTGTGCTCTCATTAGTTGAGAATGATTCATGAGGTCTGAGAAGACTTTTCCAACTCTTTAAACTTTAGAGCAGCTATACTCAGGCCTGAAATACATGTGAACCCCAGAATCATCTTAAAAACAGTCCTCCTTTCTCCATGCCCAGTGCATCTTCTTGCTGTTGTACTCATTATTTTCACTGTCTTTCCCAGTGCTGCAAGTGGAGGGACTCTATCAGCAGTGAGAAGTCTTAGGAATATATTCAGGGGCTATAGATGCATAGTGCTTCACACAGGGAGGCCCCTGGTGTGAACAGCACAGCAGGAAGATACTGGGTGAATAGGAACATACTGATGGGAATAGCCTCCTCACCCCTCAGATTTGCAGCCTAAGATTCCTTTCTACATCCTGCTTTCTATAAAGTGCCAAGAAAGGAGAGCAGCAATGGATCAGGGAGATCAAGACTCCTTCTCTCCCATTGAGTTCCCATCATATTGCCTCCCCCTGAGCCTTGTCTTGCCTTTGTGCACAGTAGACAAGCTTCAGCACGCAGGGCAGACAAGAGCCACTGTTGGGGGGGGTCTGATGGGTCATCTTTTAGCGTCCAGGAGAGTCTGAATAAAAGGCTTTCTAAGCTAACAGCTATCTCTGGAGCATGCCTTCAGATGTATTTTCTAGAAACCAGTGTGTACTTCTGCTGTGGTCTCCTAAGATTCATATTGGTACATTGTTTAATTCCACTAGAATAAACTGCAGAAGAGTAAAAGAAAAAAGAAAAAAAAAAAAAAAAAAGGTAAGGATACATTTTACTGATCAATAGAGTAATTTAAAATTTGTAATATCTTTTAAATAAGTACAGAATATTAATGTCCTTTATGAAATTCCTTGTAATTAGCTGTCCTGTGTTCCCAGACAGGAAAATTGCATATGGATTTGGTTTTCTGGAAGCATCGTGAGATTGCAGCTTACCAAAGCTATAAAGCAGTTTGCAGTGTTTAATAAATACATGTAATTACTCCAGGAAAATTGGATTACTGTTATGAAAAGAACTTGAAAAGCTATTAGTATCACCATAAGTCCCAGCTCACATTCTGCAATTTAGTCACAATTTGGATAGCAGTTCATCTATAATGCTGTCATGTCAACAAGAAAACCAAACAAGACTTATAATAATATTTTCCTTTGGTATAGAGATTTTCGGAATGTAACAATAACTTGAACCTTCTGTTACCCAACGCTTAAACCTGTCTTATAGAAAAATAACTGCTCAAGAATTGTCTTTTTCTGCAGGTAGATGGAACATAAAGGCAAACTTTGTAATTTTTGTCTTGTGCTAAAATGTATCAAATATTTGGTTCCCTCCGCTGATACTGTGATAGACTGAGACCAGTCCTTTCATGAAGGCAGCAAGTGGAGGAAGTTAAAATGAGGCTGAACATTGCTCAAGGCTATACAAGAAGGTGACAATTAACTGGGATGGGGAAATCAGTGTAGACCTAAATGGTGTTGGGCAGAAAATCAGGAAGCTGCTACCAACACTGGAAGAAGAGTGGTAAAATTAAGAACTTTAACGACAAACTATGAAAGGCAAACGTTCAGTTAGGGAAGAAATTATCAGGCTGTACAGTAAAACTGGGGACATGAAAGGCAAATTCCATAGCAATGTCCAGTGATGTTAGGCTTTTCAGAAAAAAATCTGTTTCTTGGACGTTCCTGAATGGTTGGAGAGCTGTTTTCCACTCAATGTATGTGGCTTTTTCATCCACTCATCTCTCAGAACCCAGACTTCAAGATAGTCATACAAACTCCTACGGTAGGTTGAAAACATAAATTACATGCCTGAACTGAACTAAGTACTGGTCATTGTCTCTGGAAATTGTGGAGAATCTGAATATTCAAGAAGTGTATTTGTCACTGTTCTATATAAATGAGATATGGCTTTCCTCAGTTTGTATTTCAGCATATAAGCAGATCATCAGCCACAGCTCAGAAAAGCACTGTTACTCCTCACCTGCTAATGAGCACCATACACTGGTTTCCTGCTTGCTGTCCATAAGACATACCCTTATTTATGGGAGGCTGATCCAGGATGGTTGCAGCACAGATCCCGGCTGGAGTAGCACAGACGTGGTGGTGCCTACAATTTTCCATATGGAGCTTCCCAGCTTCCAGAGGCCCTCAGGCACAGACATCAGGCGCGGGACTTGCCGCAGCTGAGGGCTCCTGCGCCAGTGGGAGCCGGGCGCGCTCTGAAGTGTGTGATTGTGTTGACCTCTAGTGGCTGTATAGCATAGAGGGACAGACCTTCAGGTGGGGGTAGCAAGAGTGGCGCTGGTAGAGCTCTCCAGTCAACGTGCCCTGTATAGCTAACCAGCCTGCGGCACAGAGCAACTGCTCTGTCTATAGATTACTTTCTGTAAGATAATATCCTACCTGGATATAAGTGAACATTTTGCATTTAATCTGTTTGGTTTATGGGCAGGGGGTTCCCCAAAAAGTCTTTATTTTCCATAAGAAATGTTGCAGCTGTCTGCTCTAGGGCAGCATACTATAAAGGCCGTAATTCATATCATCGTGTTCTCCTTGCCTTCTATGAGCTTGCTTTCATGACATTCCATGATGGGCTTCGGCCGTTTCCCACACATGATTCTACCTCCTGCTGCACCTTGAGCAGGGCTGCTCAGAAAGCCATCTCCACAGAGGAGAATGGGAGCAGGGCATGCCCAAGCTTAAGCTGTCACCAACCATTACATTAGAGACAGCAGTCTGATGATTTGGGTTGCATACTTTAAATGTGCACTTCTCTTCTGGTCAAGGCATTAACACTTTTATTGGGGTAGGAAAGATTTCTGTCTATTTCAAATGCTTCTGTGAAACAGCTCTTTACAGAGCTTATTCCCTTTTCGTGAGAAGCAGATAGCACTTACAGGTATTGCTGATAGTATAGGGGAACTGAAAGAATCATTTATGATTCGGTGTGGAAGTGACAGCTCTTGTTATACAGTGGTGGCCCCTTAGCAGCCCTCATCATGGCATTGCTAGGATGAAGTCAGAATCTGGCCCTATTCTTATGCCATACAAGCAGACATTCAACCTCACCAGAGTCTGTGAAAACTGTCAGAGGATGACATTTATCCCAACTTTATCTCATAACTTAGCTGTAATTGAACCCAGTCCTGAAAGCCTCAGTTTGAATACTGTGAAAAATGGGCTGTCTCTCTCACATCTCTAACCGAATGTGGGCATAAATAATTCATAATAGATTGAATTTACTGAAATACATAAAGGATGTTATCTGTCTTCCTGCCAGTTATTATGTTGAATAACTGAAAGGCTTTATTAGAGACTGATGACAACATTTAACGTCAGTCACTTCATGCACATTGTTCTTATAGTTGTGTGTAATTTGGAAATAGTGCTGTGGGCTAAAGGAGGTTAGCAGTAGGAAAATGAATACTGGGGAAACTGATACAGCTCTCTGAAATGGAGGATATGAAATAATGCATCTAGCGTATATCACGATAGCCCTGAGGAAGCTTCACAGCTTCCTTCCAGCTGGAAGCCTGCTAGTGCTTGTGCATGATTTAGCAGGGACTTCAAGGCTGCTGCGCTCTGGGGTGTGCCTCCACCATGTCTAATTCCCCCTTGCAGAGAAACTGCAGTGCCAGCATCATTACTCTTATGAAGACAAGGTAGCTCTTCACTGGCCTCCAGAGGCTTAAGGCTACAGAATAGGTGAACTAGAGAGAACCTGTATTCTTTCAGTTCTGTCGCTTGGCTTAAACAAAAGATTACCTCTCCTCACGCACCTGTCTTCTTAAGAAGAAAAGAATGAGGTGTGGAAGATGATGGCTATATCTTAGATATGAGATTGAGTATGAGGCCAGTTTATGTCAGTTAAGTGTTTTCTCTCTTCTTGTCAGCCTTGTCCTGTAATTAGAAGCTATTTTTTAACTTGCATTCCATGTTAAGCTCAGGTGCCCACATTCTTCAGATGGCAGGAGCTAGACACTGTGCGCAAGCATCACTTGGTTCTAGTAGGTCTCATTTGCAAATTAATATAATTCATTTAGCTTTTCTGATCATAGTCTCAACGCATTTTTGAGAACAGAGCTGTTGGTTTAGGGCTTTTGTTTATGGTGGTTAGCATCAGGCAGTCTTCTACTTTCACCTTATGATTGAATACATCACCTCCATGGCTGAAAATAGCTCTTTTTAAAACAATGCCATTAGCTGGTTGTATTTGTCCTTTGGTTTTAACAGCTGCTGTAATGTGTTTATTATACCCTTAACCTTTCATGCTCCTTCTGTTAGACCTATGAATTGGAAGAGTCAAGTTTGTGTGGCAGTTGATAAGCAGGTTGTTAAAAGTGCTTGAAAGCCTCTGAATTGAAAAACACAAAAGGTGATTGAAAATTCATCCAGCCAAAACCCACATCTTAGGGACGGTGGTAGTTTTGTTTAAGCAGGAGGCATGCAACTTGCATTTTTCCCATCATAAACAGTGTATTGTTTTTGTCTTCTGCTAATAGATGCCAGAGTTTGTGTTTACATTTAAGAGGAAAAAAAGTATGTTGCTATTTATTTTTTTATTGCTAAAACTCTTTCTGTGGTCTGATTTTTGGCAGACTGCCTTCCTAGTGCTCAATCTAGGTTGAAACCAGAAACCTTGAACAGCTTAACAAAGTTATTGACTTCTGCTTCCAGTGTTCTACTGCTTCTTTAAAAGGTGTGCAGTCAAATGAAAACAATAATGTTAATTCCAAGCCTTAGCTGCTATTTTCAAGAGGAAGCTGAAAGACAGAGAAACCTGTACTTTCTGCTTATTTATTAACAAAGTCACTGTTCTGGAAAGCTTTGTGAAACTTGTCCTAAATTAAATCTTTCTTCTGAGCCTGTCTTCCTAGAATATGTAAATATATATATCCAAGAAACTGAAAAAGAAGAGGGCACAGAGGAATTCAAAGTAATTTGCACTTTATGTTGAAGTTATACTGTTTGAGACGCTCTGATCAGAGAAACAGGCACAGAAATGTCATTTGTAAATCAGAGGTGGACAAGTACTGTTACTGCCTCTTGTCTTTCCACTGCTATGTTTCATGACTAGCAATGTGAAGCACAGATTTAACTAGGAGGGAGCCATAGTCATCCTTTTGTAAACAGTGATATGATTATAAACCCCCTACATGATAATATTTTGTATTTGAAACTTTCCTTATTAATACTACTTATGCTAATTATTATGCTAGTTATAAGAATACTTCTTACACTAATTATTTCCTAAGCTAAATCCAAATCACTTTTGATCTTTCTAGCTGCGGAATGTTTTATGGGTGAACTGAAACCTCCAGATACTGTGGATATAATCACTGTGTAGGTTTGAACTACACTCCTTTGTAATATCACAATTTAGGGTATGCAAATGGCTTATACTGTTATGCAAAAGCTTCTGTGTTTTCTACTTTTTGTTTTGAAATAACAATCTTAGCACCCTAATCAGTGGCTTATTACTGTTTTGTCCAAACAGCCCTTTGTGCTTTATTACATTAAAGTAGGGCTGAACTTCCCAAGTCAGTAAAAGCTGTGTTTATTAAGAGCATCCCTGAACATATCTCTGTTGATGTCTTACTGACTCAGCTTTTCTTTCTTTTCTTAAAAAAAAAAAAAAAAAAAAAAATATTCTATAGGCTTTTTCTATCTGAGGCTACTAAATAATGGTCTAATACAGAAGAGTTGTGCCAAATGATGACTTGATTTGTCAAAAAAAACCAAACAAAAAAACGTTTTATGTTACATAGAATCATATACATCACACTGAAGCATTCATTTCTGCTCTTCTTATTTCTTATTTCTTAATTTTGTGGGTAAAGGATGGAAGTCATATCTCTGAGCATGCTGCAATGTGCATCCAAAGCAATGTTCCTACCCACTGAAGTGGAAACAGCCAGATGCTTGAATGTCTGCTTGACTGAGGTGGGAGCATTGAGGCTGACTTCTTTTCCTTGGAGGGAAAACATTTGGGGAGGAATACAAAACCAGATGAATTAAATAGCAAATCTCCCATTCAGAGACTCTTGGTATTTAAAGATGGGATTCTGTTAACAGTGACAAAGGACCCATTTTTTTTTTTTTTTTTTTTTTTTTGTGGTGGTGCTTTTGTTTGTTTGTGTTGTTGGGTTTTGGGTGGGGTTTTTTTATCAACAAAGAAGTTTCCAATTTAATTGGCTCTTTTGCCAGGTGAAGTTCAATTGCGGTGAGACATTTTGTTGATGCAGATGTTGTTACATGTGTTTTGTATATCCAAGTCCTTGAAATGTGGTTGTTATAGCAACAGGCTTAACTATTAAACAGGTTTTAGTCTTACATCTGCTTCACAGCATATAATGTAATTAGGTTTTTGCATCATCTTTAAACATCATGCTAGCTAGGATATGGATATGAGTATCAATTACCTCCCTCAGTAAATTAGCTATAGGGTATTATTCTTCCCCAAAGGCATTATCTCTAAGATGTGTGCATTATTAGTCTGCCTAATTTCTTTCTGCCTGAGAGAGAATGCGGAAAAAGAGTATTTTATCTACACATGCAGTGTTTAAATGTGCAAAAATCGTTAGATTTCAAAGGGTTCAAAACACTGGTAATTCCTAAACCTGATTCCAGCTGCATCCTTTTAGCATTTGATAGCCTTAGCCAAAGTCTGAGTTTCATAATTCCCTGCTCAGTACTAGCTATCATTGCAATCACATTGCTCCGGGCCTGTTCCTGCAGACTAAGTTGCCAGCACAGGATAGAGTTATACCATCTGATGAAATGAGTACTTTTGACATGTCATTTTGAATCTGCTTTTTTTTAAAAAATTTTGTTGCCACTGAACTCTGCTGTGTGAGCTTTCAGCTCAACTTATTAATTGAATTTCTTGTGGTAGGATCTGCTGGCGGGAGTGATCTCTCAAAACCATTTTCCCTCTCAACCACTAATCTATAGGAAGGGGAAAGTGGGGATGTGAAGAGAGAAACCTTCAGTTTCTGTTTGCATCAGCAGATGTTCCCAAGACAGGAATAATGTAGCTGTGGTGAAAGTTTTACAGGAGGTACCTTGGTGCCTGCGGTCATGCCAAGCTCCCCTTGCTGCTCCGTGCAGGAGTTCATGTGAGGCTGGGTGTACGGATGGCGTTGGGGCACAGGTACCCTTGTGAAAGGGCAAATCCTGCCTCTCTGGTTACAGCTCCAGGGAGGACAACCTAAAGGTGGCTTCCCCAGGCACTGCACCCTATGCTCCTGAGTCAGTCACACACGGGTGATGGGGTGCCAGGACACAGGGGTGGAGAGCTGAGCCATGTTGAATTCTAATATTCAACCATCAGAAATGGGCAGTATGTGGTGCCAAAGTAGTTTCTGCAGGCAGCAGCTCCTTAGGTGCTGCAGCTTCTTGGGGCCATGGAGTTTTCTTTCCATCTGAAGTCCACCTTTCAGCCCTGGGCTTTCTTCTGGATTGTGGTTTTGGGGAGGTTGTTTTTTCCTTCTTCTTCCTTCGAGATCTCTGAAAAAAGAAAATGCTGTTTAATGTGAAATAATTACTTGCAGGAGGAACTAAGCTTGTACTGCATTTTATTCAACAGCTTAATGTGCTGTGGGGCCTTTTGGGGCAGCTTTGCTGTTATTCTTTGTAAGTGAAGCCTTTGACTTCCCTAGCTGCATGTTATTGCAGTATCTTGACACAAAGTGTTGTGACTGAGGGTTTGTCTCTTGGAACTTGCATTCACACTCTGATGAATGCAATGAGAGAAGCACTTCAGAGTCCTGGGAGAGAGGGGGGGACTACACAGGATGAGGGGACAGAGTTTGGGGTGTATAATTTCTTTAATTAAGAATCCTGAATTCTAGTCATTACAATTACTCTTCATATGATCAGACCAACAAGCTTAGAAAAAGCAGTTCTGCATTGCAATTGGGTAACTGCCAGTGCAAAAAGAACAGCAAGAATTTTAGCATGTGTGCATTTTAGCATCTTATTTGTCTGTGGCACTGTGGCAATTGAGCATATACAATTTTTTTGAAATCATATTTGCATATTTCTCCACAAAATAAATGTGGTTATTTCCCTGGAGCATATGGCCAGAACTTCACCAGATATAGATAGTCTTGTTATTAGGTAGTGTTATTAGGTAGTATTGATCTGCAAGAAAAATGCTATTGATGAATTTTAATTAATTCTTTTTAATAAATGAGCTTTCCTTTAGTAAGGTTCCTGTGTTAAAAGGTAATAATAGGGGATCTACTAATGTGATGCTTACAGGACTCTGAGTTTGCTCTTGTGCCATGGTGCCTGCAATGCATTTCATTAATAAGATTCCAAAATTAGCAATTTTGCAACACTGGGGTGGCTGTAACTCATTTATTGCCATGTGCACCACCCAACTTTCTTTAGGATCAAGTTACTAAACCTGCAGTCCAGCTTTTAATGCTAAGAGGGCATTCTTCCGAGACAATGCTTTTGGTTTGAGGGAAAAATAAATCTCGGATGAAAGAAACTACATCCTTTTTTCTTTTTCTTTTTTTTTTTTTTTCCATTTTACTTGTGTTAAAAATAGATGGGAAATCTCAGTCATGTCTTTAAACACCCTCTGCAAATTGATACCACAAGTTTGTAAATAGTGTTCTGTCAGTTTAAAAAGCAGCTGTTGCCAGAACTCGTATGATACACTTGTACAATACAACATTTTGTTTCTTAAAAAAGCACTTTTCAACTCAGCCTCTAAAGTCTTAAACTTGAGGTGTAAGAAATATGTTTGATTGGTTTTGAAAGTCTCTCTTTTGGCCCATTACCTCCCTGTAGCCCATTGTACAGAGCGGTGTTGTAGCTGGATATTTCATTTACTTATCAGTTGGCCTGTAGAAATCAGGCTGGTGCTCTCCCTGCCAGCCACCCAAAGCATGCCTGCTTGCTAGGTTCAGCAGCACAGTGGTTGCTGCCCTGTGTCGCTTCCACCCTCAGCTGGTGGAGAGGCCTTGAAATAATGTGTTGTGTCTTTTTTAGGCTGTCCTAAAAGCCGTTAGCATGCAAAGTAATACTTGCCATACCCATCTGCAGATGCAGGAGCCCACCAACTGGAGCACCTCCTTTAACTTGCTTCTTTAGGGCTGCCCTGAGGCAGTCAAGAAACATCTACCACTGGTTGTAACACGACATTCAGCAGACTCATTTAGCTCTTGGGTGACTCATTTAGCTACGGAGGAGATTAAAATCAATTCTTGCATCAAAGAACGACAAACTGCCCTTTTGTACCGTCCATTAACCTACACCAAGTCCTGGGCTGGAGGAAAACAGCCCATAACTGTTAACGTGGCCACGAGAGGGAGCTCATAAATCCCACAAAAGCAACAAGGATGTACGGAAATGGACAAACATGTATTTTAAATGCAGTTATTAGAAAACAACTGTTTGTTTTTTAATTCAGATCAACTTCTTTCGAATGTTTTTAAATTTGGGGAGGTTTTTTCCTGAATTTTTTTGAAGTTGTTGTTAGATCTCTCAGAGAAGTGGAGGCAGCCACATTCAGGCATCACTTGTGGTTATTCTGTTTCTTGTGTTTTGGTTAAAATTTAAGTAAATTCTGCTCTTTAAAAAGGAACTGAACAACTCTCCTGGAAAATACAGAAATCTCAAATATGACCAGTACCTGAGCATTAACTTAGATGCGTTATACGTTTAACCTTCTTTTCCCCAGAATTTGACTGTGTACGAGAGGGTGTATGCAATGTTACTTCCATTTCTTTTAAACGGAAGCTCCAGAGCTTATCCTTTTAATATGTTGCTCCAGAGAAAGGGCAAAACTCAAAGGGGCCTCAGTCTTTTTTTGCCTTCAGTAAAACATTGCAAAATGTCTATCTGGAGGGCACATGAGAAGAAGACTGTTACCAAAGAAAACCAGATGCTAATGGACATGCAATAGAGAGATTTTTTTCCCCAGCTAGCAGTTCTTTCTGAACTGCCTCAGGGGACACAATAGGTTGTCCTCAAGTTACTGGAAGCAGGACAAAGCATCAGTGCAGTTCATATCCCACATTTCATTGCTCAGAGCACCTCTAGGCTTAACATAATTTCCAAAAATCTAGTTGTACCATAAGAAATTAAGAAAAGCAGTCACAAAAACTTCCAAATAGCAGAGGGAGACTGTGCATCTGGTATACTGAAGGGAATCATTTC